>VZTT01065170.1:0-13643 GCA_013400855.1 Buphagus erythrorhynchus
ATTATTATTTACAGGATTAATTATTAAACACCATTTCAGAGCCACTCAAATTCCCCCCCATTATTATTCCGACCAGCTCTCCCCCTTCCCCAATCTCCATTTTTCAAAGGCAGCTGAGATTCAAACAGTTACAATTCCCAAATCATTCCATAGGAAGATTTAAAAAAATATTATAACAGGAAGACAAAATGAAAGATTAGAAGAATAAAGGGCTTATCCTATGAAAGTGCTTTGAAAATCTGACACCACATGAAAAACCTAATTTCTGTTCTTTAGCCAATACACATATTTTTAAATCTCTCATCATACCTTCGGGCTCTCTTGCTTTTCCTTTCCTTTGCTGTGTCTGAATCAACAATATCTGCTCTGAGGCAGTCCAGAGTTCCTGAGAAAGAAAGGTATTCCCCAAAGTACATCCTGTAGCACAGGGGCATGGCATCCTGAGACTGAATTCCTGTGTAACTCAGCAGAGGTTTGAAAACAACCTGCAAAACAAAAACCCACCCATTTACTTACGAAGACCTTGATAATTTCCACACTCCTGCTCATCATTTGGTGATGTGCAAGCCCAGTTACCTGTGCATCTGCCAGCTGGACAGCAGGAAAGCCCTGGTTGCCCTCTTCTACTCCTGCAATGTCATCCTGGCTGGTGCTGTGCTGCGAGTGGGTGCCATCCAGGGTGTTCTGGTCGCTGGACAGAACTGTGTTGAAGTCTGAAGCAGAGGGGATAGTAGGAAGATTGGGTGCCACACCTGGAAAATAAATACCCATGGAACACTAACACCACAGCAAATCTTACCACCACTGACTCGATTAATTCAGCAAGATTATTTATACAGATAAAGAAGCCACAGTGAGGTCTGTAACCTCACAAAGGTGGCATTCAGGATAAATAAACAGCCTGATATTGCTGGAACAGGCAGAGATTGTCCAATTCACATTTGGAAATAGTCTTTCTGCAGAGAAACACATTCCAGTTTACAAAGGAGCCACAATAGTTCAGCTATGTGTACAGCACTATGTTTGCAGGATCAGACTATTGGCTCAATATTAAAAACAAACTAAAACAACTTCTTATTGCCTAAGATTAATACAGCACCACTGAAGGAGTGTTAACATAAAAAAAATTCAAATATAGTGTTAGCGAAAAACAAAATTAAGACACACATTTATAAGTCTGAATTATGACAGGCCAATAAGAAAAAAAATAAGCTGCAATAAATTGTTACACATCTGGTTCTTTAATACACCTTTAATACACCTACAAGTCATAGAAAGATATTTTTTTCTTTATTCCCTTAGACCAGTTAACTCATTCCTAAGTTACTTTCAAAATACATGTTTTAGTCTCAAAACTGACTGAGAAAGAGCAAGGATTCCAATGCACAAATTACAGAATAAGCATATGGAAATTAGATCAAAAATAGCCAACAAAACCAAGAAACTCAGCAACAGGAGACCATTTTACGGCTTAGCTTTTGGCAGCTAAACACGGTTTTAGCAGCTACACTGGCAGTTCCAAATGCAAGAAAAAGCTAAATTTTTGGAGGCAGGGTGAGGCAAAAGAAAACAGCAGTTTTGCTTAAATCCCATCTTTTTATTTTCCAGGTCGCAAGGAAGTCCCGCAAGTAATACCTTGAACCAATTAAGTTCTGTTGAACATAAATCCCTCTCTCAATTACTTTCAGTCAGAATGTGGCAAACGCAGGCACAGCCAACCCAGAACCATCTGGAACTCAGCTGCAAATTAGCAATACCTGTTGGAAGGCTGTTGTGCCCAGACTTGGTGGCTGGACTTTCCTGTACAACACTTCCCCTGTTGCCCACAGCATTGGACATCCAGTTATAGAAACTCACAGAGGAGGGCTCAGACAGCAAAGGGTGCTCAGACAGCATGTCTGTGGCCACGGTATTTCCTGTGCAGATAAAGCAGAAACTTCAGCATTTCTTGCATTCAAGTCAGCAAAAACAAGGAATATGGCACAATTTCACTGACAACACCTATAAAGTATAAAAATAAGCTTAATTCTCAAGGTTTATTCCACTAAATTATGTGTGGAACGGGTGCTACCACAGAAGTTATACATGGCACTAATTGATGTTGCACTACACATGGCTTGGCATTTGCTCATCTCTACCATTAATTAGAGGAAAGGAGTTATTAAGAAACCAAAAATGCCTTTTTTCTGAACAATATTTCAGTCCCTATCAGCAAAGGAGAGAGGTTTTAGAGAAAACAGAGTATCATATACAGTATGTAACTTACAAATAAAGAAAAACTGGTAACAATACACTCTGAAAATTAATGCAGAGCATAAACACTTCAACGTTTCAAGCTTCTCAAATATTTGTTGAAAATGCCATTACTAAAAATCTGCAATTGCTCAGATGCAAACTAAGTTACTGAAATACTAGTTTCAGCTCTCTTTTTACAGCTCTCTATTTACAGCTACTTACAAAGTCAAGAAAAAACAAATACAAAATGGTTATTTCCCTATTCATTCAAAAAGACTCGAAAATTATGCTACATCATACCTGTTTACGCTTCTATCAATTTTTTATGCTACATCATACCTGTTCTTGTTAAAGAACTACTTTTAACTGCAGTTGAACTTCTTTGAGGAGTTCCTTCCAAAAGATTGTGCAGGCTAGGAAAGCTCCCAGTGAGATAGCTGAGCAGACTCTCTTTCCTTGGACTTTCCCTGACTCCCATTCCGGAGCGGCCAACGTGCACTGGTGAATCTGTAGCTGTATCTCCACTGGTGTAGCTCAAGGAATGATATGGATGGATGCCCTGTGAGCAGAAGACAAAGAAATGAATGAAATACTGTGGAAACTGCAAAAAACAAAGCAACATTTGTTCTGAATATAAGGTTGGAACACAATTTTACTACAAGTTACTGAAGAGCTTGGCCAGTCTTCGATTTTGTATCATGATAGTTAAATCCTTGTTTCTGCTGCCATAAATAAATGATCAAAGGCTATAAAGGTTAGGGCACATCCTTAAACGAAGCACACAAAGTTAACTGGCAAAAAAACAACAAAGAACAGATGTAGAACACAGACCAACTGCTGAAGCATCCCTTTTGTAAGGTCAGCAGCAGAGCTTCCACGTGCTGTAGTTACTTTTTGCACACATTTATTCATCTGCAGCTCCAGAACTGCACCTGGACAGGTCAGCCACAACCCCCCTTGCCCTGGTGCCCAGCCCTGTGCACTCACCTTGATTTTCAGCACAGAATCACTGTGAGTGTGAGTCTTGGACAACTTCCTCATGATCTCAGCACCACTGACAGGCCCGGAGGAGGCACTGGCAGGGGGAGGGCGGTTGGCTGTTCCTTCCAGGAGCATCGTGTGCTCACTCACAGTAGCTGCACCCAAGCAAAAAGTTTTCCTCACTTAGATATATTTGGAGAACCAAAATCATCTATTATCAGGCACATTTATCTACAAGCAGTTGTGAACTTCCAAGTGCTGACACACACCTACACAGTGCTGTCTGATTTACAGACAAATAAGAACACCTCAGCCAAGTGTCTGCTGGGTTTTGATTAATAATCCAAGTGTTTCTGCTTAAACAAAACAGATATTTGAGAGAAGGGGGCAAAAATTTCCATTATACAGTATGATTACATACAAGTTTCTCACACAAACATCTTTGCTCTCTTAAAGCTCCTAACTGCTGCCTGGCTTTTTTGAAAGATAGCAAATAATTGATTTATTTTGTGCAGGAAAAAACAAGACAAAAGATGTGAAGAAAGAGAGGTCTCCTGTTTTGCTTTTCCCTGAAAAGCACTAATTATTGCAATACTATAATTATCATTGTTAGCAGCAGCTTCAGAACGAAGGTGATATAAAAAAAGAAGCTTGATAATTCTAAAAAGGAGACTATGATGTGTCAAGAATTAAAATTAATGAAGAAATAGAAATGTCTGCTTGTCCCTAAGAATTTTTATGGAGATGGTAACATGAAAATACCTGCATCAAATTCAAACTCTGCTCCATCAGCACTCGTGTCACTCTGAAGGCCCCCTCCATTGTCCAATCCAAGGCCATCCTCATGCTCGTGGCAGGCATTTGGCTGCAGTTTCATTGGCTGGGTTGGTCTGTGCAAGCTGACTCCTTTAAAGGCTGGGGTGACCACAATGAACTTCATCCACTGCCTTGCTAAGGCAACCAGACCTTTCTTTAAGGTCACTAAGGCAGGAAGGCCATCACTCTTGAAAAAAAAAAATTAAAAATTCACATCACAGCATTTTAGAGTAAACTGGAAGGGAGAAAAAGTCAAAGCTCTCTTAAATCTCTGCGCTTAAGAGGCTTATGACAAACATGTTGGCACCACAACACATCAAGCAAGAAGCCAAGGGGCTGAGAGATAAAAATTACAGCTTCATTGAACACAGTAAATACATTTATCTACATGACCTGAGGATTTAGCCCAAGGGGGCAAAAATAAACAATAGGAAGCAGGTTTGTTAAATATGAAGCTAAAAGTACTTGAGTAATTATCAGGCTCTGAACTATGGGCTAAGATTCATAGCAACTCTGTACAAACAGAACTGAAATTAAAAAGATTGTTTTTTCTGTTGTTCATAAGCAGTACTTTAGAATATAAATTTGAGGCCAAATACAGGGATTGTTTTGATTACATTGCTGAATTGTCCTAAAGAAAACAAAAGCCTGGTATTTTGACCACAAATCAAACTGTGCTATTTGTGCCACAAACTGTGCTATTCCTGATCACTGGCTCTCAGCTGAATATGCTGAAAACCAAAGTATTTAAATTTGACAGCTGTGGAATTGGATTATGAAAATGACACAAAATCAGGAATAAACACTCCTCCCTTATGCCTGGTGTTTGTTTAAATAATTATTTCCCACTACTATCAAGACATTTACATTCTAAAGCCACCAAGAAAAATATTTGATTCTTAAACCTTCAAGTTTGTACAGTTCTAGTTCATTCCTTAAACTGTCTGCATTAGCCCAGTGTTTCTAGAAGACATGAAAACTAGTTCCAAGGAGAGAATTTGGAATAAACTAACCAGTTCATGCACTTGCCTTCATAATTGAGACTTATTCAATTTTAAAACCATGAAAAATGAAAACTTATAAAAAAGCCATTGAACTATGATAGAGAGGGAATGAAATCTGATAAAATAAGTCATATACATATTTTTTAAATGTGTGCCTTTTTAGTTTATGATTTCATGTATTTACTATTAAAATAGTTTGATAAACATTATATATATACAAGTCATAACAAAAATAGCAGATATAAAAAAAATTATATGAGAGAAACAATATCTACTTATCACTTTAAAGATGAATATGAGTTTGAGTCATATTTTCTTGTTTGTTAACCTTCCTCAAACTGTTGCCAAATTGAAGACATTAGAATTGGCATATTTGAAACTAAAGGACTGAGATATTTTCAGTTTTCCTGGGTAACTTACCATAGTGGCATCCTCAATAATGGAGTAATTTGCTTGATGAAGGTAATGGTGCAATATATTACAGAGTAAACAAGAAGGATTTTCTTGCAAGAAACGAGCCACTTTGGTAAGCCTGTTGTACTTGCTTCTCAGAGGGAAGTGCACACTTTTATTCTAGATTAAAATAAAAACATGTTCAACATATGAACATACTTGCAAACAGAGCATCAATGACAAGATTTCATCTGAGACAACAAACTTCTAACCCCATTTTGAACTTCTGCAACAAAGATTTGCCTCATGGGTAACCACCTTATTTTAAATACTGCATGTGAAAAATCATTCTGGATGCATATTTATTTATGTGACGCAATAAAAGAAAAGCCTAGATTCAAACTGCAGGCCTTATAAAGTTATATCTGGACTAATAGACATATACACAAAGCCAGCTGCGACTTTCAAAGAGAAGTTTATTCCTAGTTAAAGACAAAACAGGCACCTTTTCTAATTTGGTGTAATGCTAGAAAGAGGGTAGGAAGAAGAAACAGGAAGGGAGGTAGGAATAAGACTGCTGCAAAGGATAATTTTTGAGCAGGGCAGAAAACCAGCATCACACTTAGGTCATCCATCTCACTATGCAAGACAGGATCTCGGCATGGGTATCACGTCAAAATCTTCCCACTAGATGGTGCCAATCAAACCAACAGTAGACAAAAATACTTCATAAAATATACCAGGCACTACAGCCATACTTCTTACTCTTATTTTACCTGGAGATGCACTCCTGTAAGAAGCATGCAATAACAGCTCTGAAATTCAGACTGTGTACAAGAAGCACAACTTTTTGTGAATTCTTGTGACCAATTCCAAAGGCTCACAGGAGATGCTCTAAGTTTGCCAGCGAAAACATCCAGAATTCCAAAAACTGTATATTACTTACCACACTGTTCTGTTCTGATATGCTCACTGATTTTATAAAGGTCATTTACCTCTAGAGCTTCTGTCATAATGCACCCCATAACAGCACAGATTCGCAGGGTTCCTTCAGTCTCCAGTTTATTTAATGAAGACTTCACTTGGTCAATGGGAACAAGCCAAGCACCAACTGCAGGCGTTGCAGTGCTCAGGAGGTTCAGCTGTCTGTGGAGACAAATAAAGAGAAAGGGATGTTCATAGGCAGCAGCAGCAATGAGCAGGATTTTCTGATGCTGTAATGAACCACAGTCAAATAGGTGGGATATTGATGCAAAGTAATAAACACAAACTTACTGCCCAGAAAACAAGAACTGGCAAAAAGTACCTGAGGCAATTTTTCTTTTACTCACTCACACACTCATGATTCTTCCCACTCTTGCTACTGCTATTCCTTCCTTTTCCCATTTGTATTCCCTACTGAAATCATACTGTTTGAAATTCTCATCACTGACTGAATCTCACATGAAGTGTTTCATGTCATGAAGGACTTGTGCTAAAGGGCTGAAGCAAGAGTACCAGCAGAATATTTTCTAACTTACGGCTCTATATAGTCAGACTGAAACACTTGGCTTTTTCTACATACACAATGTGGAAAACTATCTTAGAAAGACACATCTTGAACTTTATAGTGCAATGGCAGTCAGATCATGGATGATATTAGGTTGAGTACCAAAAGCACTGAGCTGTTCTTTTCACTAGCATCTCACCTACTCAAAACACCTTCCCCTGCCTTTCTCCCTCATACATTTCTATCTCATCGGAAGTTGTTAGTGAGAGCATTTTGTTGCATTTGGGTTTTTTACTCTTACTTTTTTCTTCTTTTCATCACATCTAAGAATTTTCTAGCAGCACTTCCATAGAAATTACAACAGTAAAAAACTGAAGCAAGTCTTACTGTGATATATAAAAACTCAAAATTATCATTTCAAAAGAAACTTCAGAAACTATTCAAATCCCATTCAGAACCTACAAATGAAATTTAACAAAGCACAATTGCTATTTTCTCTTTTATATCAGGTAAAGTTATACCTTGAATATACATGGGCTGGGGAGCGCACATTGGTGGGAGCCGCAAAACTAAACCAAATTTCTTTGATTGTCAGCTTCATGCTGCAGGAGTCAGGGGGAGGAGGCATCAAGGGGATATCTTTTTTCAGATCATCTGATTCAACACCTTCATCCTTCAAAAACAAGGAATTATGTAGTTAGAAGGGAAACGGTCTTCCAAAATTATCACACTTAAAGGAACTAACATACTGTACTATGCACATTAAAAATTGTTTCATAGGAATTTAGGCAAAGAAAAATAAACTAATGCTGTCCACTAATCCTCCCAAGGGGCCCTGCAGAAAGCTGAGAGCCTGTCTAAGCAAACAGGAGGAGTGACCAATCATTTCTACCCAGTTTGAACATACCTGCTCATCTGAAACTGAATTTCCATTAATATCTGAAGAGGGACTTATTCTGTCACAAGGGAGGTTATCTTCAGACACATCAGTGTTGTAGCCACTACCAGTGGGGGAATCTGAAGAGTTGTTTGATGCAAGCAATCCACCTCTCTCTGTGTCCCTTGATTTACCCATGACTCCAAATGTGTTATACAGCACTGCCCCAGACTGTCTTCCCCCTGTAAAAATACCCAGACTGTAAAGGTTGGCAGCACATAAATAGCTGTAAGTTATGCCCCATAGAAAAGATCTGTAGTTAAGCAGAGAAATACACATTATTTTGATTAAACAAGATGCATTACCATTTTATTCAACAACTTATCACTACAATTTCAAGCTTCGATGGTTTACCACAAGTAGATGAAGAGTAGTCACATAAAGACTTCTTAAATATTATTCTCTGAAAAAAAATATCTTGGATGATAGAAAACACACATATACTGTGGGGGTTTTTTACTTTGTGTAGCTAGCTCCCCCCCAGCAAAACTCTGGCTCTATAATGCACTTCCTGTGCATAAGGTGAAGATCTGAGTGATCAGTGAAAGCATCAATTAAAACCTAAAGTTCAGAAACTGATGAAACCAGTTTATATGAAATTATTTCACACGCTATTATTAGTTGTACTTACAACTAAAAATGTCTTTATTGTATAACCTATGAAATTTATTTACCACAGACACATCCCATTCAGTATCACCTAGACTGAACAACTTCTTATCAAATAATTGCTAAGACAGAAGACCTAACAACAGAATTGTCAGTAGTCTCATAAAACAAAATAATTTAAAGCCTTTAAAAGCTTTACCTTTTATAGTTAGATTTTCAATTCCACACTCAAACATTATCCAACCCCACTTCTCTTGACTAGGACCAATTCGAGCTACATCTGGAACAGCTTGTTGATCTGTTTCATCCACGAAAGTGAACTCATCCAATTCTTCCAAAGTAAAAAGAACTTTTGATTTCCCAAAAGGAATGGCTGTTATTGCACAAGTTCCAATATCTGTGAAAATAAACATATTTACTACTTTGATCCAAAATGGAAAAAACTTGACATCTTCCAAAAGCTCTCTGAAGTTTAGAGTGTTTTGGGGGAGTTACTTTTGAGCATTCCTCAAAGAAGAGGGGGGAGAAAAAAGAAGAAAAAGTTTTAACTTGAAGCACAAACAAGAAAAAGAAGTACAAAAAGAGGGTTAAAAAGCCTTGCTCCTGATGTGTTAATATGGGCAGGATATTTAAATTTGAAAAAAAAAAAAACCAAGGACTGAGCAACATTTTAAATCACTTTATACCTAAATGTCAAGTACCTCAGGAAAACAGCTACACTGAGTCACTTTATATCCCTTCTAATCTTTACTCTCTGCCTCCAATTTGTAACTGCATCCATTTTTGAAGTAAACATGAAATGTTAAGATCCTTAGAAAGGCTCTTCTCAAACCTTTTAAACAGAAGATGATGATTTTTCTTGGTTAGAACTCCAAAACTGGCACTCTTGAATGTCTGTAGCATACCTGACACAGGGTAAGATTCTACCCATAACTAAGTATGGGTAAAAAAAAGGGAGGTAACCATTTCAGTGTTATCTGTTTTTGGTTTTCTCCAATTTCATGTGCTCACTCATCTTTGCACAGCAGTGGGATTTTCTGTTATTTATTTATTGTGTATTTTTTAATCATCCTGGCTTTACAGAGTACTTTCTCATGTCTAAAGACTCCTGTTCCTTATGGAACAGAGTAAAACTGGTACAGATTCCATCAAAATTGAAGCAGTTTAACAAAAACTGCCTCTACTTTTGGTCATCTTTCCCTGGTTAGTTTTTCCAGGATGAGGAGTTGTAGCAAAATGTAACTCATAGCTTCTTGAAGGCTTTTCCATAACACAAACAACAAGGAAGTCAATTGGGTAGATCTCATTTTCAGCTTTAGAGTCATGATAGTTAAAAATCTACAGGTTGTCATCCTGAAACTGCTGGTACAACAGGCACATTATTGAAAATGTTAGAAAGTAGTACAAAAGCAAATAAGTGCAATCCATTCCTTGCAAAAGGTGACAAAAAATGGTAGCTGAAAAGAGATCAGCTGGGAGGAAGGGAGCTCAGGCCTGAAATTCCAGCAGTGCAGGTCAATAATTATGCAGAAACACATCTGCTACACAAACTGCTTACCAGTTTGTCTTGACAGCTTTTAGTTTGCCTAAGTTTAAATCTAGCACTTAGTGGAATAATAATTCATCCCAAACTTCTTTTTCAAGTATGTGCAAAAGGTCTGGGTGCAAGTAGCTTATCATCCACGTTGATAAGAAAAACCTACAACCAAACTACAAGATCAAGACTAACTGTAACTACTTGTTTCTATTAAAACTGACATTTCTACACTTCAGTATTGTTTAATACCTGTTGTATCAAGACCTCTAAGCTGTCCATGAACACGATGAATGTTCAGTTTAGCAGCAATTTCTTTTCCTTTTTCTGCTCCAGAATTGGATCTCAGTGAGCCAGAAGACTGGGGCTGCATTTTGCTGGTTTGGATGTAACGATCAAATGTGACAGAATTCCTCCCAGTTTCTGCATTGTTCGAAGTCTCCTCAACTATACCCCTTTTCAATAATATCAGAGAGGAAAAAACAATTAAGCAAATCTCAAACAAAAGCAATCAAATGAAATATGTCTGAAGCTTATGACAAATAGTGACATGTACTCTTCTTACCTGTTCATACGAACTTGAGTAGCAATTCTATCAAAACACAAAGCTACTAAGGAAACGTGAGTCACGGTTTTGCTGGAAGAAACTCCTGGGGATTCATCCACAGATGCTTGTAGCAAACACAGGTTCACCTGTACATAAAATTCCATCAAAGAGTAAAGACTTTTAGAAAAGCATATCACATAAATCACTAATTTATGATACAACCTTGTCTTATACTTGTAGTAAAAAGAAAAATAAAACCATCACACCCAGAACATAATTTACAGACATGGCAGCCAGCTACCCCTATAGTGGTTGATATTTAACTACTGCATGCCTACCATCATAAAATCAAGCAGCTCCAAAATTCAGAACTTTAGTTCTCTAGCACAAATGCACAGCTTCAGCTTTTGGGGAACAAACAGGGATGCACAATAAGGACCATTTTCTGAGGCACTTTTCTACTGATAGGCTAAAAAAGAAGCTGTTACCTTTGGAATTGTAACGTTGGCCTGAAGACCTTTAATTGTCACATTATCTTGCTTAAGCGAGAGATTGGTCTGTGCTGGTCCCTGGTTTGTTGTTCCTGTTGTGGTGGTGTCTATTTTTGTTCCTCTGATGTCTTGCTTCGAAGACAACTTGAAGAGAGGAGAAAAATAATGTATTAGCACAAACTCAAGAGCTGCTGAGCTCAGGTGTAACAGGATATTTCCTTACCATTGAAGCAGAAAGATTCTGACTTAATTTTAGGCAATTTACCACAATTCCCAGAACAAGGGCTGCAGCACTTAGAGGTACAGTAGGTCTAAAACCATAAGGGCAGCAGTGCCATTCTGCAGTCAACTTTAACAACCAAACTTCAGCTGAAAGTTTCAATTCTACACATGTAAGTCATATAAAACAACTTACTATGAAGCAAATTATTAGTGTCCACTACACAGTGAAGTCTGAGAAATCATAAAATATAAATATGGTCATTACCTTGGACAGAAAGAACACCTAATTCTGTAGAACTACCACACAATACTTTTTAAGTTAAATTAATTTTTTAAGGTCTCGGATGAATGGCTAAAAATCCCAAAGGCACTTTCACAGCTCTCCCTAACTACTATAAAATAATAAGAAATATCTCAGTGAGATGGATGTAATACTTAAGAATACCAGCTATAGTAATTTCAAAGAACAAAATGTGTGATTTGATCTCATGTAAATTACTCTAGACCTTCCAAAACAGAAAAACTTCAATTCTGTAAAAGATTTGTGGACAGTGAAAGACAATATGTAAGAGTTGATTATGAAAATGCATGTAAGTCTGCATTCCAAATTAATATAGCATTTAGCTATTCTATCTCATAACAGTAAATTCAGTTAAAACATTTTCTATGTAAGATACAGAAAAGAGCACTCTCTGAAATCCATATGGCTTTCCCATGTTCTTCCTCACATTTTCTGAGAAGCTGGTCTTGCTGTTCTGCACAGCATCCCTCAGGACTTTGCAGTGCAGGTCATCCACGATCGCTGCCGGGTGCCGGGAGCTGGCACAGTGCACCATGGCCTCGATGTACCTGCCAGGGGAAAACAACCACAAGAGACCATTGAAACTCCAGGTTCCACATGGCACACCATCAGGCACGTGTAATTAACACTACAGAGGAAAAAACAAGCACTGACAGACACAAAGGGCACTTCCCGTTCTGCCAGCCACCTCATAGGAAATGCAGAATTACATCCGCTGGGCACCAGGCCCTGCTATTCCATCAGCCTTTTACCTAAGCCTTTGCTGAACAGAGCTGTGATTTTAGACAACTTTTAGTACCATCAAAATAAAAATTACCTATCCAGTGCCTCTGCTACAAGAGGAGTCAGAACCACATCTATGGTTCCTTTTACTTCCACAATTGCTGTTGTCCGTGTCTGGAAGACCGGGTGATCCAACGTCCATTCCTCTGTTATTGTTTCATCATCTGTATTCTCTGCAGACTTCTTATCCAAGGGAGTGTAAGGTGTGCTAAACAAGTTAAACACACATCAATGATCAGGCTTTGTAAAAACAAACACAAAAGTGTTCTGGTATCATTTTAATTCTTAACTTCTTAATTTAATTCTTTAATTAGTTAATCCACATAACATCAGGTTCCTTCTACGGTTTATCTTAGAAAGTACAAAAATATAATCCCAGGGTAAGGCCCTCCCCAGATTCAAGTTCAGCTTCTGGCAATGAAATGGACACTTGCCATTAGCACCTCCAAATTCATCTAAATGAAATCACCATTTGTAGTCTTGAAAACATACAAGTGAAATAATTTAATGCTTGCACCAAACCGAAATACTTTGTAATAGAATGATCTGTTCTGAAATAGATCTGGTACTGAAAACTAATGCTGTAAATCAAATTTTGAAAGGGCTAGTGGGAGCTAAAATATTTCAGAAGAGTATCAGGAAAATCCTACTCTTGAAAAATATGCTAATAATGTCAGGTTGTGTTCAACTTACTTAGATGTTGATCCTGTAAGCTGCATGCCTCTGTCCAGTAATGAATTAGCTGTGAGACCCTGTTTAACAATCTAAGATAAAAATGCAAAGAAGTTTTATTACATTCCTTCCTTATATGATTAAAAAAGCCAACCTAGGTATCTTTAAAAATTCCCCTTAAAGTTGTTTTTTTAAAAGAACACTTAGAAGCAGATTCTCCAATATACGATGCAGGAACTCCTAGGTCTGCTTTTTAAATTCGTTGAAAAATCAGATTACACTGCTTTTACATAAACATTGATTTATTGCTATTAAAAAAAACCCTTTAAATACTAATCTACACAAGGTTTGCATCAACACAAACCTTTCCTGCAAAATGATAGCAAATTCAATTCCAGAGCTCAAAAAACTGTTTTCTACCAAGTCATTTCCATTATTTTTCACATATCTGATTTCAGCTCCTTCCTTAAGCATATATGCTCAGGTCACTTAAAAAAAATAATTTCCTAAATCTGAGTTGCAATTTTATTTTCAAATAAAGCCCCGAGAGCCTGAATCATACTTTATCAGTATTAAATGTACTGCTATCGCAGTCCTCTATAATTTATTTTAAACAAAACTCACATAAA
>VZTT01065171.1:3497-16765 GCA_013400855.1 Buphagus erythrorhynchus
GTTGTTTTTTTTTTTGTTTTTTTTTTGTTTTTTAACTTAAAAGCAAATTTGAGTTGTTTTTGGCCTATTTAGAGTTTGTTTTTCATTATTTCAAAGGCCCTTGGAAAAGCACATACATTTGCATGGGCGTAAATATAATTTTGCAGTTTCACATGCATTTTCCAAAGCCATTATCTGGGTATTTGACCCAGGACTGAGACAATGCTCTCTGTAATTTGGCTGCTAAGCTATGATGAGGACAGTCCTTCCAGTCCTGGGTGTTCAACGGGGAGCAAGAGGTGTTGACATCCTGTGTTGTTAGAGGCTGGTGAGGGCAGCTACCCAAAAAATGGCCACAATCCCATCACAAGGAGTTCATCATACAGGAGAGTTCACTAAGGTCACAAAGCCTAAGCACAAGGAGGAGAAAATTATAAAGCAATTATAATGCCCTGTGCAGCTTGGATTGAACTGTGCAGGATGTCTTGTAGTCCATCCATGTCCCTTTCCTCTTCAAGCCATAGGGAAGGATGCAACGGGAAGTCAAAGTGCTTAATTTTATAGAGGAGTGCACTCCTTCCTACCTCCAGCTCAAGCTCCAAAGAGATTCAAAGAGTCAGAAGAACAGGTAAGTCCAACCTCTTAAAAGAAACCATGTTTGTTGAGTGACCAGCCTATACAACTTGTTGACATGTGATACCTGAGCAAGAGGAGGCTGAGGTGGTCACAGAGGATGGCAAACAAAAAAAATAAAAACAAAAAAAAACCAACCAACCAACCAAATAAACAAAAAAACTCACCTAGACAAACCCAGAGGATTTGAAAAATACTTGAAAGCTTTCTGCCTGAGGGCATGAGCCTGTGCCTAATTAATGAGGAAAATTTTACTAGGTACAAATTATCTTCTAACACTCTTGCTCTGCATTTTCTTCTACTGTCATCATTTGCATCCTATTCTGGATGCCTCATGGGACAAGCAAACAATCTAATCTAAAATGGTAGATTACAGCATTATTTCCACTAAAATCCTTTCCTTTGTTAGTTTCATAAATAATCTGTATGTTTATCTGCGCCTTGGTGCAACCATGATGGCGATTTTCACACACAGGGTTCTGTATATTCCTGTCTCTTGGAGGCCCATACAGCCTCAGTGCTCTCAGGGTTATATAAAAATAGCAGCCTCATACAGACATGGGGTATACATTTCAGGGGGTCACTTTTTGAAGACAGACAATGAATGTTGAATGAGGCATAAACAAATACTTGAGCAAAGCAGCACACTGAGGACTTCACAAAAATACGGAGAGTAAAACCGCCTAAGCTCCTCCAGGAGGTATTTATAGACAATTTAGGCAGGAACGCTCTTCTGGTTTGCATTCAAGTTCAGCAGCAGCATTCCATAAATAGGCTATACAGACAAAAGAAAAGCGTAGCTGAAGCCTAAAGATAGAAAGCTGTTCTTTCAGAGTTGCAGATTTATCATTAGCTCAGTTACATTAAACCTTATTTGGGTGACTTGCAGTGGCAGAGAGGTGACAAAGGCAAACTCCTTGATATTCAGTGTCTTCAGAGCACTCATACAGGTAACACACTTTAATTCTCTACTTTCTGCCTTGTTTATTGGATTTTTTAAAACTAGATGCTGTTAAAGATAAAATTACTTCTTTTGCTAGGAAACACCATAAAAACAAATGCTCTGCATTAAGACACAAACCAGGTCCACATTAAGACACAAATCACACAAGCTCAACAGGGCATATCCTCCTTTCAGTTCTTGCAGCATTAATGTGGCATACAAGAGTTAATTCAATTAACTTCATCTTTGCAAATAAAAGAACATGTGTTGGCCCAGATACCCAGAGAACCTCTGTGGAGTAATGTCAGTGGTCTCATCAAGGCAGGTTGCAATGATAATTATATTGTGGTGGGTTGACCTTGGGTGGCTGCCAGAAGTCCAAGCTGCTCTATCACTCAGCTTCCTCAGTTAGACAGAGGGGACAAAATTTAACAAAAATCTTGTGGGTTGAGTTAAGGACAGGAAGACCACTTGGCAATCTTGGGCAGATCAGATTCTGGCAAAATTAATTTCTCCAAGCTCACTGATGAGCTCTGCTTTGGCCAGCATTGGGACCTTCTTGGAGGTATCTGAAATTTTCCAACATGAGGACAGCTCACAGAAACCACCCCTGCAGCTCCCCTGCTACCAAAATCTTGCCATATAAACCTAATAAATACATGAAAATCCAGCAGGTCCCAGTTGAAAAAAAAATCTCCAATTTGCATCAGAAATAATAACCTGAATTTCTTATGCTATCTGGCTAAATGGCTAGTATGTGTAGTGGGTAGGGTAGGGGGACCCCAGGCATTGAGTTGTGCATTTTCCAGAAGATGTCCTGGACACAGGCTGTGTAAGTGTCAGGCAGGGCCTGGACAGCAGCAAATTGAAGCATCAGATGGGTCTGCTGCTAGAAGTAGTTCTCTGGTGTGTGAAGGACTTGGAGTTAAGTCCTTCCACAGTGTGACCTTAGCAAACCTCAGTTGTCCATCTGGAATACAGGATGCATAACACTTCTCTGCTTGATGATGGTGCACTGAGAATTGTTGCATTAAAGGTCAGGCACGTGACACTAAGGTAAAAGGAAACCTAAATAAAGAAGACTGAAAATACTAAAGGTAAGAAAGAGTTTGCCTGTACTATATTTCCTCAGTAATGCAAGAGTTAGAGCAAGAGTTGATCTAAGGTCTATTCTAGAAGATAGTACATAGCAATGAGGATGATTTGCGTTGCAGAGGTGACGTGACACAAAAAAGGTGTTACTATCTCAGTGACTTTTCTCCAGATTCAAACTCTTTAGGAAAAGCATTATCTATGCATATATCAGAGTGCTAGAAAAGAAATACAAAAGAATGGAGAATACTGCAAAACAAATGCATTTAATCAAATGATGCCAAATAGTGAATCGAACATAGGATAACAATATGTGTGTTCTATTAAAGTATATTGCCAGCTGAAAAGTAGCCTTTGTTAATAAGATATTCTCAAAAGGTCAATAAAATGTCTCCCACCTGGGAATCCTGAGTGTGCACACTGAAACCAGTGTACCTTTGTACAAAAATCAGCGCTGAAAAACACATTAAAATCTGAGACACATGGAAAGGTGGGAGTCAAAGTGCCTAAGCTTTACTCCTTGATATTCCTTTTAGCACCTAGGTCCATTTCTCTCCATTATACTCTATAGAGCTAAAGAGTAAAACAGCTACAGTGCATGTCTCTCACAAGAAAGGTTGAGACTCCAAGTCAAATAGCCATGGACTTTGTGGAGAAAGGCACTTTGTTCATACCAGAATAAACTTTCTTCTAGAGCCCTCCTAATTTAAGGCTTCCTACTTTTTTTTTTTCCTGAAGGTGAAAGCTTGCCTTTATTTGAGTCAATAGGAATTTTGCCATGAATTTTAGCTAAACCAGGATTGTGCCTTCCATGTACCTGCATTATTATTCTTCCTGCTTTATTATTCTTCACTGCTCATTCAGGTAACACTGAGCACAAACCTTGGTATCATAAGCTTCAGAAATGGAAATCAAATTAAAACACCCAATGGATACTGTAAGCTAATCATACAGATCAGCCACTGGCCCTTGGATGGGACACAGTACCTGAAGGAAAATCAGATGCAAGTATGAGCAGCTACCCCTGAGCTGCCCTTACTTAGGTGGGCTGGAAGAAGGCTGAGCTGCAAACATCCTGACTCTTACCCACAGCTGCCTTCAATCCTGATACTCCCCGTTCTGCTGCAGTCTTGATCTAATTAAACTGTCATCACACTGTTAAAGTAATGCTTCCTGGGCATTTTATGGAGCTTGGATGAAGTGGAAAAGGGGAAAATGAAGGATTCATTGAGTCCATGACACAAGGAATCAACACAAGGCGTGTTGGTATCTAATCCCCCCATAAAGTTAAAATAGATTTAGAATGAGATAAGGGAGGGAGGGGAAAAAAAGGAATGTTTTTCATGATGAGTTAATTGCCTGACCTGTTTTCATAGGGGGTCACGGTCAAGCTTGAAATCATGGCTTTGAACGTTTTTGTGCTTAACAAGGAAGAATTGCATCAGCTCACAGAGAGAGGAGCTGTGAGCTTTGGTCCCCGCAGTGCCGCAGGGGCTGTTTACCTTGTGGAGCACCAGGATTGAGAGGTTTTTCCTGGGAGAGATGAGTGCAGAGGAGCCATGGCAGTGCTTGCTTCCCCGGCTCTCCTGTATGACTGCCACTACAAAGGATATACACTAAGACAGCTTGTTTCCATGATTCCAGGGGGAATCCATAAGGAAACTGAGATTTTACACCTTTTCCCCTTGACTGCACTGCTTTCCCTGCTGCTACCTGTAATTTCCTTTTTTTTTTTCTGACCTTGTGCAAAGAGTTTGTGTGCAAACACCTCAGAGTCAGCCAAAACCTAAACTACATTATTTGCTTATTTTACGTTTTTAGGGTTTTTGTTTGCTTGCTAGTTTGTTTTTTTGTTTGTTTGTTCTCTGTGTGTGGGTGGTGGTTTTTTGGATGTTGTTTTTTGGTTTGAGGTTTTTTAAAGATTTCAAGGATTCAAGCTGTTTCCAGTTCTTAGTGTGTAGGTTCCAAGAGCCGGTTCTCAGCACTCAATAACTCCACTTCTTTTATTTTCAGTTGTGGCCTCCAGTTCATTCCAGCACAGCACACATATTTGTGCTATGTGTTAATACATTAGGAAGGACTCAGCAGTCGCATGGCAAAAAAAACAAGGCTTGAAACTGCATTTTCACAAAGCTGTTTGCAGGATCCGAGGGTTTTCTAATTGTGCAGGTAGCAAATATTAGGCTCCATACAACAGTGCTTTTTTCTGCTGAAGGCCCAACATCTCCTGAAGGAAGTGGGGAGCCTGATGGTGCTTAATTAGGCCTCTAGCTTGTGTTTTGAGTGTAGCAAAAAGCTCCCTGTTGCAAAACTGGCTTTGCTCTGGTGCATCTGTGGTACCAGACACAACTGGAACCTCATGGCAGCAAAACATGTGCAGCACAGGAGAAATGGCCAACTCCTGTGAATGATGAGGATAGGGCACCACTGTGCATGCAATGTGATGTGCCCTGAATCATAATACCTTGTGCATATGCCGTGGATGAAGAGAAGTTTCTGAAGGATCATCACACACCTTCAGACTCTGGGTTGAGCTAATGGCTGCTGCTCTGATTACTACCATGATATTGGGGTTTTTTACATCTCAGAGTGTTATTAATAACTGTTTATTTTCTAGGTGGTAGCTCCATGGAGGTTTTAAACATGCAAAACACCATCGCTGAAGGAGTCAAGGGTGCTCACACAATATCACACTTGCGACCACTCAGGCTTGAAAGGGCTGCAAATAAAAGCACCGGGAGAGAAGTAAAACGGAAAAGCAGACCCACTGCCATTCATGGGAACAAAGGTGTTTTCTGCCAGATGCTTTTGTAAGAGCCGAAGCGATCCCTTGCGGATCAAACAGAATACATCTTTAGGGAATTCTAAAGGCACTCGTGTATTCGCTTTCAGCCTGGGCGCGACGGTGGCGGCCGAGCCGTCACAATAAGCTGCCCGTTGTTAGCCACCACTCAATCATCAGAGCCACCTGAGGTGCCTGTGTGTAGCCTTTTAGTTCTCACTGCTGCGATGTCTTGTTACTTAGAAGAAAGCCACTGAAGGGAGTATGACTGCCAGAAGAATAACGCGCTCCTGCTTCTATTCAAATTGCCGCAGCGCACACAAAAAAATAACATTGTGTTAGGAAAAGCAAGAATTAAAAACCTAATAACATGAAGAACAAGCTGGAACATATCCAACAACACATTTCTCTGTCAGAAGATAAGGCTTAGCTAAAATCAGAATATACTTTGGAAACGTGTCAATCCTGATAACGTTTTTCTTAGAGTCTGGTTAACTCTCTGGTAATTGTTGGAATGGATTTTTTTCTATGTTCTGTTCCTATTGATTTCGAAAGTTGATTTAGCCTGTGTAGCTTGTTTTATAAGCATGCCTCTCACATGAAACGCTCTTGGAAGATTGTTGTTGGACACAAATACAAACATAGCCTAGCTTCCCTATATGCTCTTCCATTTTTCATTTGGTCCACTGCTTTGCACCTTGTATACGTATTTAGGCTGAACTAAAACAAATTAGTAACACACAGATCACTCAGAAATTAGAGAGGAGCAAATCAGAGCAGAGCCTGCTCCCTGGAAACTGAGCCAAAGATACCTTAACCTAGTGGTAAGTTTTAAACTTATGTTCTATATTTTTTATGGGTGTGATTTTTAATTGAACTTTTTTTCTTTTTCTGTCACTCAGAGAAAAAGGGGCTATTTGAAAAACTTTTAAAAATATTCCTTCCTTGCTGCTTCAAATAAATGAAAGTCCAAACTTTTTGCATGAATGTTCTTTATAGTAAATTTTTTTTTAAAAAATTAAAGCCATGAAAATGAAGTAGAGACAAAAAATACTTGGCTCATTCGATGTCTTTGAAGAAGATGTGGTATAGTTTTTCAGTTCACTGTGACATACATATTTTATGGAGAAGTATGGTCTTTATTAAGCCAAAAGTCTCAAAAAAAAAAAAGGCAAAAAAATGTCGTGCTGAAGTCAGACATTTACCTAAATACAACAGCACTAATGGATTTGGTATTACAGTAACACAAAAGGATTTGTGTTGATGTTGCCAGATTGCTCTACAGGAAAATGTGATCCTATCTTTAATGTTCCTGTTTAGTAAACGCATGAAGTGATATTCCGAATATGCATCTAATGGCTTTTATAACCTTTTACAAACTAATTAGAAAATAGGCACTCCATGGAATGAGGCAGTCATAACTAAGCTGGTGAAAGGCAGGTATGCACTAATTGTAACCAGAAAATTGATGTGTTGTATTCCAACGCCAAGCTTTTTCCTTCTGTTGCATTTTGGGCTTGTCTGTTTTAGCCTGAGCAGTGCCAGCTATCAGTGCCAATGCCACCTCGAGTGAGGAAACCCAGCCTCGAAGCAGAAAAGCTTCCAGTTTCCAAGCCTGGGTACAGCACATCCCTGGGCCAGTTCACAGGGCTAAACATAAGAGACTGGAAATGGTCCTTAGCAGCAGAATTAAGCACGTCCTATCTGCTCGAGAAGCCTTGCACACTACTTGCTATTGAGAGAAAATTGGATGCCATCCATGGGAATCTCCCTGAAATTTGTCAAAGGGTAATTATGACTAACTCCTATTTATATTAATGATTACATTAATAATTACATATTATTAATTGTTACACACTAATTGCCTGATAATTAATCGAAATAATAGACGTGAATTGTTCTATATTATTTAAATAAATTATTATATAGGATTTAAAGGAGCAAGTATTGAGAAAATATTTTGAAACCCTGGACACCAGCAGCTTGTCTGGCTTCATTGGCAGGACCTGGCTATCCAAAGGCCGTTTTCTTCCTGGGAATTGCTTGTGCATGGCTCAGAGGCACACGAACCCACGCTGCCCCACCGGTGGGACTGGGGGGAAGCACTTCAGGATTGCCTGTGCTGGGGAAGCCTTTCTGCAAACCTGGTGTCCACAGTGCTCCCTTTGCTCCCTCTACTGGACAATGCCTCCGAGCGTCTGGAAATCATCACAGAGTCCAAACTTGGCCTCGCTGCCAAGACTAAAAGCACGCCTTAAAACACCTCCCTTTAAATTCAGAGGGAAGCTTGCAGAAACATTTCTGGTGAGCAGAGAGAAAATTGCCCGCTACCAGCAGACACACAGGTAAGGGAAACTGTTGTCGAGTTCTCGACTAGCAGGAAAGGGAGAGCCTCCAGGAACAGCTGCTGCTCAGATTCTGTTTCCACGGCTCTGGGGGTAGCTTTAAGTATTTCTGCTATCCTCATTAGCAGGAGTATGCAAAATACAGCCTACTCTTTCTTTGCAGGGGATGTAATAGAATTTAGGCAGAAAAACTAGCTGGGAAACTCAGAAAAAAAGGATGGATGAGGAAGTGGAAAAGGGTCCCTCTCTTCCCTGTCAAATTCCTTTCCAAGCTGTAGCTGACAACAGGAGTCAGAAATTTGCTTTTGAAAAGCACAGCTGTAACCTGCCTGGTAGCATTAGGGACAAGGGTAAGATAATAAAGGTGATCTACCTTAAAAGTGAATGCAAGATGGTAGGTTTTAAGGGAGCCACTTAAACTCTTCCCAGGTTGTTAGGATATAAACAATGCTACTTAGAATAAAAATAATGCTTGAAATTGTCTCATAATCTGGTGTATAATTAATCTTTGCAGCATCCCTGCTAGGTAACTGCTACCCTGGGAAGATGTTACCAGTCCAGGTCTACAGAAGAGAAAACTGAGGCAGGAATATTGAGAACTGTGATTTCAGACATCCTCATCTGCTGCGACCTTTCAATAAAACCAGGTGATGGCTCACTGTGTCTCTATTTATGAGGGCTACAGTGTTTCCAAAGTGCTAAGACCACATGGTAGTGAGTGCCCTTTGTCCAGCAGTTTAGGACATGGCATTATTACAAAGACTCACTGCCCTTTAAAACAAGATGGCTAAGAGGTAGCACTAAAACAGTGCCAACAGTTTTAAGTGGAAGTCAAAGTCTCACAGCCTCCCTGTAACCCATGTCCCTGCTCAAGCATTGCAGCCCATCTGTTCCATCAACCACATATTAATGGGAGATGTACTGTGCCTGGGAAAACCAGGACACATTAAGGACAAGTTGACATTTCCAATTCGGAATTTCCTCTCTGATCTTTAAGATGTCTTTGGTGCCCTGGTAATCTTGAAATTAGACAGGGACTATCACAAATACTTTCCTCATTTTCCAATCCAATTTAAACATAAATGTTGCAGTGTTTCATTTTGTCTGTAACCTGTGGTGTGTATAAAACTTAAACTGAGTGATTTTTGAGTCAAAAGCTTATCCTCACAAATAGTTTCTGTGGGACAGCAGACCAGAAGACTCACAGTAATCTATGTATTCAAGCCTCAATTTCAAAGGAAGGGACACAGAAGAACCATGGGCTCACTGAGGGCCACTGGGACTTCCATAAGACCCAGTTCTGGCCCTGCAGCTCTGCCCCTTCACATCTACCCTGCTCTCTTTATAAAAAGTCAGTCAGTCCCAGATCCTATTTTAATAATTATAGACAGAAGATACACAGAGGCTATTATTGTCTCTACTACAACCACAATGGAGACTGAAATGATGGAATTAAAACCAATGCCTGAAGTGAAATGGACACACTGAAGAGGAGAACCAGGGTAGGGGCAGGAGGCTGGGTAGAAATAGGAACAGCAAAAAAAATGCTGTGAATCTCGACAGCAAAATGAGAGCATCACTGAGGTGGGAGGGGCTGAGATGGCTGATGGGTGCAAGGGGATGGAGAGAGGTGTCTTCTCCTGGAACCTCCCACCTGGGCACATTCCACATCCCACTTTGGGTGCAGCCACTGTCCCTCCCAGAGCCACCATCAGATTTGTCCCCTGTCACCTCGTGGCTGTGCCTAGTCTGTCTGGCGGGTTTTGCAGTCCGGCTGCAGGCTTTTTTGCAGGACAAAATCTGCTTCAAGAGCAGGACCCAGTCCTAAGCTGACCCAGAAGGGGTGTGGGAGGCAGATGCCCTGTCTCCCTTGAGTATTTAGGGGCACAGGGAGGCTTCCTCTAAAGGCCTCTCCCTGGAACTGATCGTGATACAGAACTGCGCTCCTTCATCGCTCTTCTCCCGTTTAACTGAACTTCCCTAATCTCGCCACACAAGGGGAAAAAAAAGTAATCTCTTTAATCATTGTGATGGTTGTGGCACAGTGTGATTATAAGGCAGGATATGGATGTCACAGATATTGTAGGAGGCCTACATATATCTTGCGAACAAGATGACACCAATAAAATTTATAAGCATGAAAATCCTGTCTCTGAAAGCGTCACTCTCACCTTCCAATAACTCAGTGGAACTCCAGGCTGTGTGTGTAGTAGCGATTACGGAGAAAAGGCTTTGTACCACAGGAGTGGATGAAGACAGAAGCTGCACAGACAGTTAAACGTGTCTGGACAATCTCCTTGAGAGATTCAGTTTGCGATTTACTTGATTTACAAGAAACTGGAGACAGCCCACGGTAGTGATTTATAAGATTTTTAGCAGATTGATAAAGCTACAGTATTCTGGGCTATTGAACACAACAGCAGTTTTTGTCCCAGACAGGATTACAAGTAGGTTTTAATGAGTTGTTTAAACATTTCAGTATTTTATTCTTTTTATGCACATAATTAAATGAGGAAATAAAAGACAAATACAAAGTGATCTTAAAAATAAAGAAACAATATGAAAGGGAAAGCAAATTATAGAGAAAGAAACTATACAGCAAAAAATAATGCCTAGAACAAAGAGATTCCCATACAACAGATAAATTATCTGGTGTATTTCATCTCTTTGTACTTGCAGACTATCCGTGAGTAGATCATGACTTCTTCAGAGCTAATAACACTTAGAGCTCTGCTAATGAATTACTGATCACTTTCTAAGCTTCATAACTTGACCTCTTTTTTTTTTTCCTCTTTTTTTTCCCCTCTGTGCATGGAAAGTATTCATTCCTTCAGCTGTAACCCAAGAGAGCCCCAAAACTCACTGCAACACAGTTTCTTGCATCTTGTAAGCATCTGCTGTAATGTCTGTGGGCATGAAGCTGCCAAAGCCTTGTCTAATGCTTCTGCATCTGAAAGCCCTCTGGCTTTAGTACCCAAGAAAACACAAGTTGTAACTGGGGCTGCTCACACATCCAGGTTGTTTTTGGTGGCTCCCACCTGTGCTGTGGCTATGGTAACTGACAAAGGGTCAGCTCATCCCCAAATCACCTTTATTAAGACATTTCCAGTGAGACCAATTACCTCCTTCCACAGGCCCTGTATAAAATTAAAATTCTGCCACCTGTCAGATTTACTTAAGAGCAGTCAAAAAGGTCCAGAAATCTTGAAGAGAAAGAGAACACAGATGAACTGCATGACCGCCTAGCCTTTCTTCCTGCAGGAAAGTATAATCATAAAGAAATTATCAAATTATCATTATCATTAACCACTTGCAAAGGAATACTTAAAAGGAAGCAGCTGAAACACAGGCATTGCATGAAAATGTTCTCCTCTATCTGGCATGATAATCAAATAAAAGTTCCCATAACTTCAGTGGAAGTGAGTTGGCAAGGCAGGCTGCATGTGTCCCTTGGTACAGCACAAGATGCAATTACAGTATGCAGTAAAACTGGTAGAGATGAAAACCAAATATTTTCCTCACCCCAATATTAACTTGAGCACAAAAAGCTGTGGTGTATTTCTGTTCTCTTGATATAATAATTTAAGAAACTACTGCAAAACACTGTCAAAAAGACATTTTTTTCCCTAGCTGATCCACTACAATATTGTAGAACTCTTATTTGGTGCCTTTATACAAAGCCATGTGGATTTGTTTTCAGTGATTTATCTCTGTTACCTAAGAAGAAAATGCTTTAGCTCCCACTATCATAACAGTCTTGAGCTGTCTTTTTTGCCTAATTGGCCACTGATCTTATAACCATTCTTGCTGCCAATCGTGATCTGCTCCATTGATTTCAATACAGCTTTGCTAGGGTACAGAAGTATGGGCTAATAGCCCCAGCTGCAGGATTAGACTTTATAGGGTTCTCATATGGAGGCAGTTGAAAAACACCAATTATTTTTCATAGGAATGTTTTTCATCTTAAAAAATGCCAGTGAAAACAGCCTTCTTTGTTACCAATGAAAAATGCAACTGAAAACAGAAAAGACTGACCAAAGCAATAAAAAAGTGCATTTTCCCCTATCTTGTTTTTCTGTAAGATCTGTTTCCCAAAAAACAGGGAAACAAGAATGATGTCTTTCCAATGAAAGCCCATTTCACACAGAAAGTCTTGTTTTGAGTGAAAAGTTGCCAGTTAGCTTCTCTAAATAAGGCCACAGGACAGCTGTAGGGCACAAAGGATCTGGACCATAGTTACATTCAGCAGTGCAACCAGTAATCCCTTTAGCTCTGCACTTACTAAACCACACTGCAGTGCTACAGCTATGGAAAGCCCTTGAGAAGAGCAATAGCTCCTAAAATACCTCTCTCATGTCATATGAGTCTTTTTTTGGCAGCCTCTCATTAAGACCTGCCCAGGCCCTTTCTTGCTTGGGTTGCAGGTTTGGGAGAGATCATAGTCAATACTTGCTGGAATTTGATTGGAAGACTATCAGGCTTAAAGTAATTCTTTCAGTGACACTCTCAAACCTTTGAGATCAAAGGTGCTGACTGAAGTTGGTTTTCACATCGAGATTACAACATTATTTGATTTCATAGCCGTGTAGTCCCCAGAGAAGACATGAGTTGATTATGCAGTACTTCCAGGAGTGCTTCAAATCTCCCAGGGAGAGATGAATTCCATAAAACCAATTTTAAAGAAAGGACAATTGACCCTAGTGGCATTTTTTTTGTTGGTGGTGTGTTGTTTTTTTTCTTTAGGAAAACTGCAACTCCTATTAAGATGCTGTGCAAATAATTGAGCCTGACAGCCTGTGGCTTCTATAAACTCTCTGCTGGGGGTGGAGGGAAGTCTAGAAGCCAGCTGAGGGCAAGGCTGTGGATCACAAACCCCACACTCTCATTTGAAAGGTACACTGCTAAAACAGAGGCAGCTTATGAGACTCCAGGGAACACCCTACAGAATTTTGCTGCAATTCTACAGACAAGTTCATGCCTCTTCATACAGTGTGGGATAGAGGTGCAAGTTTCTGAATGGAGACAGCAAAGAGTGGGATTTGGAGTGTAGTTTAATAACTACATCACAGCTTAGCCATGTACAGACAGTGTTAGGTCAAGTTAAAGACCAGTAAAGGATACAGTCTAGCAATGAAGGCCTCCAACTGCTGTATGGCAAAAATTACTGATACATACTTCCTACTGTAAGATTTTCCTGACCAGAGGAATTAAAATAACATTTTCCCAACCTATTGTTGTGCCATCCTGTGGGCACAACTTTCTCTGCAGAAAAAGATGGGTAAGACAGAAGGGACATCTAGCCCACACTAGAACTTGTTTATGAGTCTATAGATCTATAGATCTCCTCTTGGGCAGGCAGTCATGTAACAATACTTCACACTAGCAGAGGCGTTGTTTAGAAATCTTTATTCTAGGTTCTATTTCTAAATCACATTTAGAAATGCTTTTTTAAAAGCCAGTATGTAATAAATTTCTGCATTACTTCTGAACATGC
>VZTT01065179.1:0-23777 GCA_013400855.1 Buphagus erythrorhynchus
AGCTTTCTATGCTGTGCAGCTTAGGTGAGGAGCTGCCATGTCAATGTGCTGTGAGGTCCCCCTGTTCCCATGCTCCTTACTGCTCTGTCCTGGCTGGAACCAGCAGCAAGGCAGGCCCCAGGGTAAGGAACATGGAGCCCCAGAGCTGACTGTAAATGCCAGGTGAGCCCATGTTACAGTGCTTATTTGAGCTACTCCATGCAGCTCATGCTCTTCCAGAGAGAACATTTCCTAGAATCAACACCATCTTTGTGGAGAACACTATTAGTAGTTTCCTGGTAGCTGGAAGATGAAGGTGTGTTTCTAGTTGGCTCCATGCCTATGTTGCATTACAGGATTGTTTTATTATCTGTGACTTGAGTGTCTTTTTCCTCTAATGTTTCTTCTGTTTTTGACTCTGTGTGATTTTCAAACCTCTTAGGTTTACAAAGCACCTATCTGTAGAGCACGTGAAGCACTTACTTGTAGAGCCTTGTGTCCAGTACAGCATTTCTGTTCTGCAGGTGTGAGGAGGGGAGGACGGAGCTTTTTTGCCTCACTTGTTTGGTAAGCTGGGGAAAACTTGACACCCGTGTGCAGAACCATCTGCCCAAACTTCCCCATGGCAGGACTGATGATTTCTGTGCAAGGACTATTTCCTGACTGTGGGGTGAGAGCTGATCAGTGATCTGCCAGATCAACTTGGAGAGGATTTTGTCCTGCATTTCAGGAGCAGGCAGACAGACAAGCAGTTCAGGGGCAGCTGAAGGAGGAGCTGTTGGCATAAATGAGCTTTTCATATGTGCTATAATCTGCACTGACTGCTTGGCCTAGATTTGGGGCTAGTTGTGAGGTGGGGAAGAGGGATTAGCACATTGCCATATGCTTTTGTCTTAATGGTATGTTTCCTAGATTATTTTTCTATCCCACAGCTCCATTTGGCAGGTTTCCTTTCTAGCATTTGGTAATGGTTCTTTATAAATGCAGAACGAAAAAGATGCCAAATGCATCCTTTAAAAGCAGGGAAACTGACACAGTAAGGGTGTGCTCAGAGGCTGGTCCCAAAGAGAGCCCAGGCTCTCAGTGAGAGGAACTCCAACAGCAGCAGATCCTCACCTGAGTGCTCTCCGTTTGGGCCCTCACATGCTGAGGGTTCTGCAGAGGGACTGCCAGTCTTCTGTAGAGGAGACTGCAATGACACAGGGATGATTGCCCTTTGCTTGGGACCATCTCCTTCCTCCTGCTCCAAGTGCCCTGCCTATCTTCCTGTTCATCCTGGCTCCACTGGCCCCCTTTAGGCTTCCTGTGAAGCAGTCAGAATCCAGCACGGAGCTGTAGAGGATGACCTCGTGTATTGTGGTAAGGACCACTTGAAATTTCCCTGTTATTTTTTCCTGTGCTATTCCCCAGCCACTCACTGTTGTCCATTGCTGAAGGTGTGGACCGGAGGGGTGTAGAAGGCCCTGGCAAGACCCCATAGAGCAGATTGTGTTTTTATAATCAATACATCACTGTGCCATTCCCCTACCCTCATGTGCTTCAGCACACCCCTTTCTGCAGCCAAGAAAAAACAAGCAGCCCAGAGCTGTAGTTGGCAATTCTCGCATCAGATGGTAGCAAGTGTTCGTGGGCAATGGGAAGCAGAGGTGACAATTGTAATGGAAACTGAAGGGAAATTTATACAAGTGGAATTGACTTACACAGGTTGCCTGCATCCAGAACTACTGGGTTATCCTGTTATCTGCCAAATTATTGTAGGTATTTAACAGGCAGGAGAGACTGGCAGCCCATTCCAGTATTTACAATATCCAGGGTAAGGAAGAAACTGCACTGGAAACTGATTGTGTAGGAATTTAAGATAGGCTAATGCAGAAATCTGACAGTAGGCAGGGAAAAAAAACAGTTGTAGTTCTTCCTCCAAGTTCTTTTTTGGTTGTTTTCCAGTCTGGCTGGCTTCTAAGGAATTCTGTTTAGAGCTAGAAGTTAGATGTACTTATCCTAGCCATCCGCTTGAGTTTCTGGATAGAAAAGCCAACTCACATACAAGTTAGAGGGAAGTGCCTGTGCAAGGTGTCATGGTCACCGTCCGAAACAGAGTTGCTTTGTGCTGTGGCTGCAGTAAGCCCTGATGCTGGGCATACAGAGCTCATGGACCATGACAAAATACTCCACTGTTCTGACCTGGCCTTGTTCTATGCTGTTGCAGGAGGCGGACTGACGTGCCCCTGAAACCCACAGCACACCTGGCACAGCACCCAGAAAGCCAAGACCCTCTCTGGAAACCAGGTAAGCGTCTCTGGGAATTGAAATGAGATGTCTTGGCCAGGATTATCATGCAGAAAGGGACCTCAGTCAGTACCCTGCAACCACGGGTGTGTTCATCAGCAAACATCTGCTTGCCCAAACATCAGGCACCAAGCAGCTCTTACCATGCTAATGCCCACAGCCAGGGGGCTGCCAACACCACTCACAGCTAACGGCACCTGGTAGCAAAATGAAACCACTGAGCAGAGTGTGAAACCATTTTCCTCCCTTTGCTAATCCTCAGAGATTTTCTGTTCTCTTCCTGGATACTTTTCTCTTACAATAGTCACCAAGTGAGGTAAAGAGAAGCACATTCAGTCACTGCCTCAGGACTACAAAGGCAGACATGGCGAACATCCACACTTACGGATTGTCGTGCCATTCACTTGATAGGTACAGGTCACGCTGTCGCTCCTCCCACCTAGGGTCAAGCCGCTTCCTCTGAGAACAACCTGAAACTCCTCTGCAGGGGAAAGCAAGCACACAAAATCACCAAACTTCAGTGCACTGCTCTAAGCTACACAGGGCAATTTCATTTAGTCTGCAATAAACAAAGCACAACATAGTAATGCTTCCAACTTAGTGAGATCTCCTTTTTTCCTGGACTCTTGTATTGAATTCTCCTTATAAATTGGCAAAGTCAAGATTTGTTCCCAAATCTTTATTGAGACAGCCCTCTGAAACTGGAATTGGATTCAGGCTATCACCAGGATCAGCTCAGGCTCAGCTGCACTGTAAGACACAGTTGCTCAGTGAAAGCAAAATGGGAAATCTGGGACTCAGAACAAGCAGACTCCCCAAATCCAGATCAGGATCACTTGAAGTACCAGATGACAAAAACATTTCTCCTTAGTACTATTTCTCTGCAACTTGCCTAAGGGCCATGCTGTCTGTGGGCTGTGCAGAGGAGTGAAAAGAGTTTTTACCAGGGCCACTGGCTCAACCAGAGCATCCATGTTTTCACGACAATAGCCAAGTAACATTTTGCAACTACCTTATTTTGATTGATCTCCAACTATGCAAAGATTGTGAAGCTCAGAAAGAAGACAAGACAAGGCCTTAAAATTCCATGCAACTCCTCTATTTCATTAATATATTGCTCTCACTGCCCAAAAATGCAATCACGTGCTTTGTTCTTACACGCCACAGATTTTGGGGCAGATATGGGACAAGTGCAGAGCAGACTCATGGGAGAGGGGCAGTAAACACTATCCAAATTCCATGTGCGTTACCCAGCCTAAGGAAGCAGGCCCTCGTGGTCAGCTCCTCTGAGGAGAACAAGAAGTCAACAGAGAAATTCAATGTTTTTTAATTTCTTGAGGACTAAAGTTAGAGAGGCCTCATTCTAAAGACATGCAGTTTTCCTTAGGATAAAACAGGGAAACCACAGTCCTACAATAATTGAGTTGTATATTAAAATTATAAAACCTTACCTCCTACACAGACACTGGATGGCTCCAAATATAAAATCTCAGTGCATGATTGTTTCAAAACCTATTACAAAGGAGGAAATAGTCACAAATAGGTTTCATAGCGCTATTTTAATAAGCAATCTTAGTTTAAAACAAATGCTTTTCCCTAGAACAAACATGCAGCTACAGGTTTGGTTTGCTAAGTCTGATTTTGTAGGACATTGCCTGGAGCATGCGCAGCTCCTGCACACCTGCACAGTCAAGTCTAGGAGTTCCTAAGGCTTGGATTAGTTTGTTAAACCCTGGAGAGCCTTTAAATTATAATAATGTCCAGTTCCCTAACCTGATTTCCCATGAACATCTAATGTTTAAGCCAAAAATTAATCACAAGGAGGCTGATCCAAAACCTAACCCAGACAAAAGCAGTTCTGTGAAATTGTGAGGACAATGCGCTGGTAACAAGGGATGAGCAGCCCAGCCTTACAGAGACAATTAACAAAATACGCTACGTGTCAATTTGTCCTGCAACCTCACTCGGTTTTGCTTAGCTCCGTATGTAGTTCAAAAGCTTTTGGCAGCAGGCAGCACCATAAATTGTAACTTGGATGGCATCTGTTCCTGCTAGACCTGTACACTGCATACAGGGTTTGGGTAGGTCATCCTCATCCTCACAGCTGGATTCTTCCTTGAACCAAGCCTTGAAAATGCTCTATGGCTGTGCAAAGTGTTTACCTCCTGAGACAGAGGTCAGAATAACCTGGAACTGCTGGAAGCAGACAAGTGCTGACATGTTTTAGTCACACTTGGCATGCTAATGACTCTGAACAACTTCAGATTTGTAGGCCTGCCAGTAGTCTTTGCTCCCTACGGATCCATTCAAACTTGCACCTCTGTTTACATCAGTGCTCACCGGAAGCTGACCCCAAATCAGCCTGCTGTGATTTTTGAGGAAAGGCAGGAAGAGTCTCTGAACAAAAGTGTATGTCCTATAACTGAACAAATGTATCCAACTTGCTATTTCCAGAGGCTCTTTTTAAAGAAAAGAAAATGTTCACCTTTAAAAGCCCATCTTTGTTGTTCTGCCAGATGGCAAGGCTTGTGCAAAACCCAGTGACAGCACAACCGGATGGCTTTCACACTTTGTGAGTGCACAGATCATGCTCCTGCGTTTTTATCTCCCGGTCAGCACACCAAGCCTGTCTCTGGAGCGCAGTCCACAGACATGCTGCCAGCCAGACTGTGCCCAGTGAGTGTGCACAAGCCAGAGATGGCAGCACGGCCCTGAGAGCCCCCTGGCATGGCAGCCTCAGAGCTGCAGGCAGTAGTAGCTTTTCTGTGGAGACTCCTTTTCTTTCCCCTCTCCCTCACAAATGTGGGGTCTGTAATTTTTTCTAGGAATGCTACAAACAGAACAGCCGGTGAGCAAAATTGTAACCCCGAGGAAAAGAGAGCTACAAACTAAACACTGTTGATGGTGTGACATGCCATGAGGATGTGCTTTCCTCTTGTACTGTGCCAAGTTCCTCCCTCAGGTAACCACAAAACTAGTCTCAACAAGAGCTGCACCTCTCACCAGGATACATATTTCAACACACAGTGGTAAGCATGCTCATGTACTTGTCATTGCAACACAAGGATTGTCAGTGTGATAAATCTATGGCAAGTGGGGGGCAGTAATGGAAGGTGATGTCTGAGAGAGCCCTGATAACATGAAAAGTGTTTAAATCTACCGTGAGCACTCTGTGCCTTAGCTGAATCTGTGCATGCAGGCAAAGCCTCAAAAACTGCCAGCTGTGGGCCTTTTCTTGATGAGGAATTCCCTGCAGCTTTGGGCTCCAGGTTTAGTGCAGGGGCACCTATTTAAATGGTAGGCAAGAGCAGGGCTCCTGAGTGCACAGGGGAACAGGGCATGCCAGTGGGGTTCAGAAGCCCAGGTCAGAGCTGGGAAAGCTGTCCCAGCCTACAGAACACTGCTCTGGAGCAAGGCCATTCTGAGTTAATGCCTTCTGCAGCCACATCCCAGCTCGGGGCTGTGGAGCTCCTCAGAGCAATTGATGACGGAGGCAGAGCTGTGCTGGTGCTGGCTTAGCTGTGTCCAGCTGAGCTTACCCAGGTGCTTGTTTTAGTTCCTAAAACTATTCTGCTTCATTCCTTCCAATTGGCTGGATCAGGACTGGGCTTATCCCATGTTTCCACGTGGGTTTGTTTTCCTATGAGTCATTTAGAATTATAACTGGCAGCTTGCTTCCTTTTTTTCTTTTTAACTGAGAACTATTTTTTTCCACTACTGCCAAGGCAGTAAAAAGGAAAGAGAAGTAAAGCAGGAGGTGTTTAATTGATTTGCTGCACTCACTGGTTTTGTCCTAGAGAATGAAATGCTGACTGTGCTTTGAGCAGGTTTTTTTTTGTGCTGAATTCATTGTGATTTTTATGGCATGTAAAGTCAATGTGTGTGCAATCAGGGTGATGAAGAATTTAAGGTGTATGTAGGTTGGTGAGCTGTTGCTTTTGTTATGTGAACAGGATTTGTGCCCCTGAATAGTGTGGCAGAATTAGGTTTTAACAAAAAAAGATTTGGAGTAGGTTACAAGAGGAAATAAATTTACGTAGCGCTCTTGATTTCTGTGATAACACTTGAGAAACCATGATCAGGCTTTTTAGGTGAGAAGCATCTTCAAAGCCCCCCTCAGGCTCTGGACAGGCCAGCCTGTCCGTATAGCAAGTAATGTTTGAACTTGCTGAAATTAACTGTTTCCAGAGTGAAGCCTTTGATTGTTTCTAGCATTAGTTTCATGTCACGTGCCTCTGCTGTGCTCAAGCCAGCTCTGTCATTTTTTTCCCCAGTGCCGATCTGTGTGGAAAGGCACAAGGCAGCAGGACCATCTCACACTAGATGGAGGGCAATCAATTCAGGGTGACTTAGAATGAAACACATGCTTTTCAAGGAAACACCATTTTGGTGCTTCTCTCCCCCAGAGTCAGAGCAGGAACTGCAGCAGTTAATATCGAATGGGTCCTACCTTTCAGTGCTGCCAAACATCTGTGCTCGTGACTACACCTCTCTGCCAAGCCTGGCCTGCTCCCTGCCGCTGCTTGCCAGTGCTGTGGACAAGGAGCGAGGGGAAGGGGAAGGCTGCTACCCTGTCCCCTATCTAAGTGAAAAAAATCCCTGAGACATATGGTCTTGCATAAAATCACCACCCAAGAGAAGCCTGGCGTGGCGTTAGGTTAGTGAGAATATTCTAATTACACCAAGGCTGAGCAGCACCTCATTGGCAGCCCCTGAGGAAAGCAAATGGAGATGACAAAACTGCGGGTCATGAGATGCGTTTTTTAACAGCATCGCAACCTTTACCCCCAAATTACTAAAAACAACCCTAAACTCATTACTTACCAAGTAATGTAACTAGGAATCAAGACAAACTCTTAGTTTCCATAACAGGAAAAAAGTTGTTCGGGCTATTTATTTTTTTTCTAATTAGTAAGAGAAGTCTGGCTCAAAGAAACTTCCCACCAAGGAGTCGCTGGATTTCGTTTGGACCTGTGACTGCTTCCTTTAGAGGCAGTTGTACAGCATCCCTTATGTAAGAGAGCTGCCAGGCGTGCGGGGCTGGCTGACAAGTCCCATCCCAATCACAGGGCACAGGCACGCTCACTCTAAGCGGAGCTGTGTCAGGGCCGGTGCTGGCTTATCAAGCTCACTGTGCTCCAGGAGAACATTATATGGTTTGTAGTATGTCACAGAATGTCAAATTGAGGGCTGCATGGCACTGAAGGGTAGAGCAGAAAGCATTCTATTCCAGGCCATTGATTCCTTTTAACAACTACATGCAGTAATTCCCAAAACTATCTCCTCAGTCTCAATCACATGGAAAACATAGCACAGCGTTAGTTCTGAACCTTGCACCCAGTGCAGCTTGAAGATTAGACTGTCCAAGGGGATTAAATAAGATGACTGATTTAATCAGAATAATTCTTTTAATGATAACTTGCTGCATTTTTCCTCCCCCCACCTCCTTAAAGGTCTAATAGTTTGCTTCCTGGATTCCCAGTGCATAAACCGAGCATATTTTCTTCCTACAGGAAATGATCCAATTAAGTTGATGTATAATTGATAATGAACCGTTTAAGCTGATTTTGGCCTTGAAAAATCTTACCCACGTCCAGTCAGCTGGCTGACCCCCCCTTCATCCGCGGTGGAGGGACAGCACTCAGGGAAAGGGAAGGGAGCAGGCTGAGCACACTGCCCAAGGAAGTGCAGGGAGGCAGCCTAGCTCCAGGGATCTGCACAGGCTGGACAGCAGTAGGGATTACTTGAAAATCACGTAGTCCCTGATTGCTGCTCAGTACCCAAGCTGCAGCCTGGCCCTTGAGACAGCAGGGTTTGGGCAGCAGAGCTCGGTAAGGGGTCACGTATAGAGACATGTAACCAGCCTTGTCTGGTGTGTATCCCTGGAGCAGCACTGTGGCTGTGGGCAAGTTCCCAGCCTCCCTAAACACGAGTTCTGCTCCCTTACAGCAGGTACCAGCAGCAGATGCTGTTAGACTCCTGTGAGTTCGGTAATTCACCCGCCTCCAGTGCCAAAGCCAGGTCAGCCTGAGGAAGTGCTGCTGACAGCACAGCTGGAAAGGAAGGCATCAGATTCATGGAGAGAGGCTGGAGCACATCTTCGGGAAGCCAAGGCAGTAAGTTTTATAAACATAAAGGCTAAAATTGTTCCTCACATGAATGCCCCTCGCCTACCTCAACAAAACTGACTCCCTGTCACTAGACTTTGGTTTTGTCCCTGCTTGGGCACCAAGTGGCTGTCCAGCATGGTTTGGCAGCTTCCCTCCCTGCTGACTTTGTGTTAGCACGGCAAGCAGGGACAGGTCTGCCTATCACCAAGTCCTGTCAGCAGCCCACAGGGCCCCTCTGCCCTGTGTGTGCTGAGCAGTGGACACAGGCAGGGTGACAGTGAGTGTCCCCACGCTGCAGGTGAGAGGTGATCCGTGAGGTGCTGCTGCCATGCACACTTTGTGTAGCAGCTCCCTGTCACCAAGCCCTGTAACTCCAAAGGAGGAATGCACTGCCATGCACAGCCAGTGACACAGGTGCTGTGTAGCTGACATGGAAACTCCCAGGATATTCCATAGATATCCTTCACTGGTATCTACATGGATCAGAATGCCAGAGGGATTTTGCTGACTGCTCTTTGCAACAGGAGCAGACTTTCCTCCATCACCTGCTGAGTTTTACTGGAGACAATTTATACTTTTATAGCAGAGAATTATTGTTTTTATAGCACTCCCTGCTTATACCCCTTTAGCTGGAGTCTGACCCTGGGTGAATCTAGTTTTTTTTTTTTTAAGGACCTTGTGTGCATTTAATCCTTTGTTTGCCCTCACTGGTCCTGGATGCACTCCTTGGATGGGTCTAAGTCAGTCCATGTCAGCCTTGGAGTTTGCACCCTGCAAACCCTGAGGTCTCCTCTCCCCTGGTCACCCCTTCACCAGGAGGCAGATCCTCTAGTATCCCAATCTGCAACTTTTCCTGGAAGAACTGAAAGCTTTATGCTGAGGCACATGGTTTTTCCCCAAGAGGCTCGGCCAACTTGGAGAGAATTTTGCTTCAATTTACAATGCTCTGAGTGGTGCAACTTGATCCATTTTTTTTTGTCCATCATGTCATTATATTTAACAGTGGGTTTCCCAGGTAAAATGAACAAAAAAACCTGAGCACCTGTAAAATGAACAAGCAGAAGGAGATTTTACCAATTCTATTTCTATTCTTTGCCAGGTAGAATTTGTAAGAAATTTTATAACACTGAAAGGTAAAGCAACTCTGGGCTGACCCTTTTTTGAACTACTTCCTCTAAAGTTCTACATGTATCAGTTCCTGTAGTCTGGTAGTGTGGGGTTTCCTAAGAACAAAATATATTTTAACTTCCTGTATTAAGTGCTGTCAACTTACTTCAGTATAAAAATGTTTACATCTACTTAGAGCTGTCATACACTCTAAATATGTTACTTAAGTGAGTTCCCTTAATGTAACTTTTCAAGGTACCAGCCTTGTCCAATTCTGCCTGCAGAGACAACCAGACAACTTTCACTCACAGATCAGCAGGATTTGAGTTTAATTAAAGGTTTAATTTTCTTATCTAGTACTCTTCTGCTGCATGGTGACGGAAACTGTGCTCTCCCAAAGCCTTCCCCCTGTCTTGGCTTGTTCACAAGGCTACACTCTGTGTAATAATCAGCCAAACCCCATCAGTAAGTGTTCCTGCGAGTGCAGCAACTTGCCTTCAGCGTTTTGCTTTTAAGCTCTAGAGTTTTGCTCAGATTTATTCATCCTGACAATGCTGTTTAGTTATGACCTTGTAAGCTAGGTATGAGCAATGCTGGCAGAGCAGGAAACCTCACAAAGCAGTCCTCACAGGTCTGCACAGACTTTTAGAACTGGTAGTGGATGTTGTTCAGCAGAAACACAACGGCATGGAAGTGCTTCAACCCTTCTCACTTCCCTAGGAATTTATCAGAATTTATGGCAAAACATGGCACAAACTCTCCAGCATCTAAGCCAAAGTAACTCTAAATGTTCATCTTCACTCTCTTCAATGTTAATCCCTAGTCATGATTAAACAAACATTGTGTATCTGTCCAGAGAAAATATACTGGAACAGTTGTTTATATTGAAAGCAACTGCAGGAGCAGGTACTACAGACAGTCTGTGCTGAAAGTCATCACTTTTTTTTTTTTTTTTAACACTAACAAACATAGACTACCTGCTGGGCTCTCCTGGAATACAGTACAAATATAACAGGATAGCAGCCAAATAGTCTCATACCTGTAGTAGAGCCTTCTGCATCACCTACTCAGCAGTTCTGGGTTGTAGTTTGGCTCAGAGGTTTTAATTGCTGGGTTGTTACCATTTCTGAAGATGATGTTTTTTCTGAACAGAAATTGTTTGACAACTTTCACGAAGGGTTTCACAACTGCACCTTTGACTCTGTACTTTGAGCAATGCTGCTGCATGTTTGTGACTTATCTCCTTTTCATCTGGTTCAAAATTAGGTCTCCCCTTCAGATCAGCATCTCAGAGTCTGTATTCTCTAGCTAACTTGCAAACCGAAATCAATTTATGTAGTGACTAAAAAGGAAAACTGTGACTATTTCATGTTCGATTAGATCTACTTGGCAGTGCTATAATGTTAAGAGAATTAATTGTCACAATCACTCCAAACCCCTGCAAAGAAAACTGAGTATTAACTACAACATACCAAAATATCCTATTAATACTGCCACCAAATATGCACTACAAAAAAATCCCATGCACAAAATCGCAACCAACCAGAAACCATACTTTGATCCTTCCATCCATGCTCTGTGGTAAAAGCCGAGTGTTGACATGTCCAGTGTAAATAAAGCCTGACCCAACTCAGGAGCTCAGTGTGCAGAAGCAGGCTTTGTGTGTAAGCTGTAGAACAGTGTTCATTAGTTGGCTTTTCCTGTCACTGCTAGGCTGTCACCTTGAAACAATGTGCTGCCATTCTGTGTCTGCTCTTGTCCTACAGCAATGATATGCCCCAATCTGGGATTTTTTACAGCCACGTTTTTCGTAAGTATCAGAGGAAGCTGGGTTGAGGCTAGTGCAAACACCATCTGCCATATCTTATCAGAAAGCTTCCCTCCCTGGTGACACAGAAGTGAAGGTGCTTTGAAGTTCCTGGGAGGTACAGATGTGGCAGGCTGGCACTGCTACTAGCCAGGCACTGCCCAAAAACACCTTGGCTGAGAATGCAGGTGATGGGATAGCCTATGGCTTGTGCTAACCTTCGATGTGTTTTTGAATGGCAGGTGCTTCAAGTTGAGCTCCTCAGAAACCTCAGGGGATCGTTCTTGTGCTGCTTGTTCGAAGGACCAGGGAAGTGCGGAGCCATGACCCCTCAGAAGGTGCCCACCTGCAGGTCAGTGACCCTCCCTGGAGGGGAAACACCCAACTCCAATGTCTTTAGTGCTCTATCCCAGACATAGTTATTTGCAAAGCAGTATCCTTGGAAACATAATGCCATCATCTGGGGTTAAACATTCAGCTCTTACAGAGAAGCTCAGCACTGGCACTTAGATCATTCACACCAGCAGCACAGCTGAATCCTCTAAGTCCTTCAAATGGCACAAAATGATATTTTACATAGTAAGGGTTTTAGGCAGTACCACATGGGCTGCACTGTCTTTTCAGGAGAATAAATGTCAATGCATCAAAAGATTGATTACCTTTCTTTAGAAAGCTGAAGGAAGATTCTGGAACTACATTTATTTTAAGTAACGAGGTAAGTAAGTTGTTGCAATGCGGCATTCACAAAAACCACACTGCTCAAGGGAAGTGGTAAACTCATGACTGTGTAGTTTCCTGTATGTGAGTAGTATCCTTTTGTTATTTAAAAAAAGAAAAGGAAAGGGAAATCAATGACAGTGGGCTCTCTCAGAAAAAGGATTTCATTATTGCTTTGACTTCTGCCAGTAAGCCTGTCTGCAGTGTGCTGCCTACATGCAACAGCAGCACTGTTAACAGCCTTCAGTTTAAAATGAGACAAATAAATTGTATCCACAACCACAGGTGTCTAACATAGAGCTGAAACAGTGTCAAGCCACTGATCACAACCAAAATGTTTCTCTTCGATCCCTTCGACCAAACCACAGTAATCAGCTGAATGGCCTCATATCACCGACGGGAGTTTGTCATGCCGTGCTGAAAATTGGAACTGAGTCTTAGGACTTACTGGGATAACAAGTGGGTGAAGTCATGGATTTAAAACACTTCTCTCTGGATGTAAAGATTTGAGTGATTCCTAAATTGCACTTATTCCCCAGATTCTAAGCAGTTATTCTCAAGTCTCACAGAGTAACAGTCTCCATTTTCTCCAGACTAAGCTCAAAGCAGACATTCATCAGAGCATCCCCCGAAGTTCCCCCATGAACTCCCCTCTCCTTGTGAGGAGTTGTCAAATTCTACACGAGGCCTGAGCATGAGTAACTGCAGGAGGCACAAGCCCTGCTCATTTACAGAACTGTATCTTTAACGTAGTGGGGAGGGAACTTCACCTGCTGCAATTCCTGCCTTAGGAACTAGTTCTGCCTGGAAGAGAAAGTGGGACTGGAGAGTATGCTTTAATCTTGAGGAAATGCAAAACTTATTGCCTGGTACTCACAGAATTGATTATCCCCTTAAGTGCTTGGAATCCTCCAGTGACAGGGAAGACTTGCTCTTTCACGTCAGCAATTCTTTCCAGCTTTGGAGAGAAAATGTATGCAGACACATGAATCATCTGGCAAACTAAATTCCTCACACTGCTTGACACCTTTAACATTTAAGTGGATGTCTAAAAGCAACCCCCATCACCTCTGTGATGACAAGGAAACTTTAGCGCTCTCTCACCGCTAAGAGTTTTCTGAACTGGAGGACTTAGCACAGCCAACTGCAGCTAACAAAATGGTGGCTAGTCATGGTGGCAAGCATCACACTGAGGAGACCTTCCAGGGCCTGTATCTTGGCAGTGATTTTGTACCTCTGTCCAGAATTACTTTCCCTGTTTGCTCTGCCTTTCACTAAAACCCTTTGTCTGCGTCCTCTGCAGGAAGGAACCTCTCGTGTACCTCTCCACTGAAGCCACTTTGACCAAACAGGAGTAGCTACAGCCTTCACTGGGATGCAGAAACTCTGGAACAGCTTTTCAATGAAGGACATGAATCCCGTGTTCTTTTCCTTATCCCAAGACTGTTACACTGCTTGAATCCTGTCCACATCTCCTCTGTTCATGTGATCAGTACCCTGACCTGGTTGCCATTCCAATGCCAGGGGCTTGCCTGCCCCTCTGGTTGGCAGCTCCCAGTGAACCAGGGGATTTCCAATAGGTCTACTTGGCACTGAGCACGACACCCACGTGTTCTCTTTGTCTACATACACATCTGAGTGTGTTTCCTGAGCCAGAAGACATTACACTGCCTAATGTAAGTAAAATTCAATTTCCATACTGCTTAACATTAACTCTGTAAAACTCTGGGTTGAGGTACTGCCTAGTACCTGAAAATAGTAAAGTTCTTATTCTTACCTGTTCTTGTTCAAAATCCTGGACCCCAACACAATAAACTCTTGCTCCCAGCTCTCTGGCTTTCTTTGCCTATGGTGACACAGAACAGAGAAATAAGCATTTTTTTAATAGAACAGGCAGCACCCAAACTCTGCAGAGCATGACATATCTTTCCAGTTCGTGCTCACCTCTTTCTCTGCATACAGGGGAATCTGCCCATCCAGCTTGCCATCGGTCAATGCAATGATGATACTAGAGAACCTTGAGGCTCCTTGCTTTGCAATTTGCACATTGGCCTGAAAACAACAAAATTAGTTATCCACCTTAAAAAGCTACACCCAAACTTTTAACTGTGATGCATCTTCAAAGCATCTAATAAAACATCTGAAATAACAGCCTTATCCTCAAACCTCTCTCTCATGACAATCTTCTGCCTCCCTTGAACTCACTGCCAGCAGGGAAACCCCTCATCAGTCCTTCCCAGCCCATCTCCACAGCACTGGGGGTCACTGACCAACACGCAGTTCTTCCAGGACTGATCTCTTCAAATCCACCATTAGGATTTCCTTTGCTATCCCCCTAGATTTCAAATGCAGTCAGTAGGTTCCAAGATAGAAAAAGAATGGCTTAAACTAATTTTTTTATTAATAGCAACAAAATTCCCTTTGCCTGGCTTTTCAGTGCATAGATCCTGGTTACAAACATGGCTCTACAGTCACAGAGGAAGAACGGATTTGTCTGTAACAATGAAAGCTTAGATCTTCACCTTCAGGGCCAGGGCTTTCATCAAAAGTGCATTGTTTGAACAAAGGAAAATATAAGCAGCTGTGAAGTCCATAATGAAGAGAGTCCAAAATGAAGAGCATTTGTCTCCTAGATGCTGCTCTGTGCAGTAAGCTCTCCCCAGTGAGAGGCTCTGGAAGGCACCACCAGCCCCGCAGCCCTAGTGAGCTGTGTGTGACTATTTACCATGTCCCTGGGATGCTGGGTGAGCTCTGAGATCCACAGCATGGACCCATGCTCTGAGAGAAGGAGCAAGTCAGAGAAATTCCGTGTGGCCAATTGCTGTGATGGTTAATCATCTTCTGCCTGGCATTTGCAGAGTGTCTGGCCAACCCTGGGACCCCCAACCTCAGGCAACCAGAAAGATTTGAGCATAACAGACTGAGGTGTACAATCAATCTATTTATGTTACAGGTTGTTACCCAAAGGGTGAGAACAGAGGATGTGTTGATTGCAAGAAGATGAGCAAAACCTACCTGTTTTAGTCCTTCATGTATGTATGTCTCACCTGCTGGTATCACCTCCTCCAGATCCTTTAGACCTTTCTTGATTTTCTCTCTGTGAATGAGAAAAAACAAGGTAAGAGACTGTGTGGAAAGGGTATAATTTATCAATTGGAAAAAAGGATTTGTCCTCGAGGAGAACTGAAATGAAAAGCTGTAAATTAGAGCCTTTAGCTAGGATCCCACGTGGAGGCAGACTGTGTATTCATGGCACAAGTGGTGCTGTGGGAACAGGTATTTCAGACCTGTCTGATACAATATGCCTCAGAGAGTCAAAAAGCTGGAATTAAGGAAAATGTTCAGGCAGAGCAGATATTCCCAAGAGGTGGCAAAGCCTCAGCATTACATAGCCCAGTGGAAATTCTGTTACATTAGGTCTGTTTTGCTGCTTTAAACCAACTTTGCTTCTAATCACACTGCAAAAAAGAAATCCCCTAAAACAGCAGCTCTATTTCAGCAGAAATCTTCCACACCAATATGGAGGAATTTAATCACATAGAACTGAACTTCAATAATTAAAACCTTTGCCCTGAAGTAAATATCAATAGGCAAATGCAGCATTTGCAAGACACCTTGTGTGGCCATGGGAAAAGAGCAGGATTGAGGATAGTTTTTTTGACTGTCACAACCTTTTTGTGTGATCTTTCATAAGACATCCCACACAGGTCCGCAGCTCACTTAGATCTAACATCTGCACCGTGATTTTTCATGAGCAGCACAGCAGATCCACCTGCAAGATGCTCACTAACTGGGGGGTTGAAAGGGGAGAAGTCAATAGACTGCACCACAGGAATTATTTCCAGTGATATCAGCACAAGTGGGGGGAACAAAGGCAGAGAGACTACTGAAAGAATCAAATCCCCAGGGTCTTCGTTCTTCTGCTAACACTGTTTCAGCCAAGTCCATGGCAAGTCATGCTAGGAAAGGATAAGCAAAAACTAAGAAGGGGAAAAATTTGGGCCAGAATATATAGAACACTGTGACAAAGCTAGGTGAGAAAGAGGAACCCAGCAGGGGTGAGGAGATGGAGGGAAAATACATCGTGAGATGCGTGAAAGCTTTCCTTAGGCCAGACCAAATGAGAAAGAATGCATATGCCACACTGCCTGAATGCCACCCACTCGTCATTTGTTCCACGGATGGGCTTCCTCTATGTTTAGCAGCTCTGTTCCAAAGTACAGTCCATCACTGGAATAAGCTCCCATCACAGGATCCACTGATACAATCCAGGAGGGGAGGGAGTAAAACAGATATGTGGAATTGAATGTATGGAAGGGAACAAGTTATGTAAGAGAATACAATCTGTTTGATCCAAATATTTTACATGCAGCATCTATAGAAACAACTTGCAAGTGATTATGTACGAACGCAGATTACAAACCACAGAGTTGGTGCTTGCCAGAAATGAGTGGCAGCACATCACAGGCGTTAGTGCTTTGCTGCCAAGAAACAAGCAGCAACTCAAGTCCCAGTTTTCTGAAACAGATTTCATTTTGCAAAAATAGCTTTCGTACAATCAGTTGGGTTTTATTTATCTGCCATGTCTTGTGACCCGGTCACACAGCAATGGTGCTGCCAGGCCTCTGCCTACAAGGCATTCCAGGAAAATCTTTGGTAACATGAGCTTTGTTAGCTGCATCAGGCACCATCTCCTGCCCTCAGGGCACAGCTGCACTAGACAGACCCAGCCAGATGTGAACTAGCTCCCCACACTCTCTGAGCAAGCTGGCCAAGTGCGAGCGGGTCCTGATCTGGATGTCAGAAGGTCAGTGTGGATGCAGGACTTGTGGCCCCAGAACCAGCAGGAGAGGTGGGCTCCACTCAAAAACTCACCCCAGCTGGTTTGAGGGCCGGGCACGGGAGCTAGTGCCAGCCTGCACTGTCCTAATAATGGGACTCTGCAGTCACCCAGCCACAGCACTCAGATCCCCATTGTGCTCCTCAGTGCTCTCACTTCCCCTTCTCTAGTTTCTGTAAGGCTGTTTCCCACGGAAATCCCCGAGGAAGTTCTGCTTGTGTAACTCATCTGTACCATTACAGCAGAGCCCTCAGCCTAGGCTTAGCCTAGGTGCCTGGGCATCCCACAGCACAGCCTGGGAACACTATCGCAGGCTGAGGGCCACTGGCTTTGTGCTGCAAGTCAGAAAAGGGAGGGAGGTGGATGAGGCAAAACAGAACCAGCAACTGGCAGCCTGTCTGTGTTTGGGTTGAATAAGTGTAAATTTAATATCTTTTACCCACTCAGCGTATGCACTGCAGCCCATTTCTGTGTTTTAGCACAGGCACAACTAATTTTTAGTAGCTACCCCGTCTGTTCTCTCTCTAAGCAGTGTAACTGCCTCAGACAGCTCTTCCAGCAGCAGCCAGGCAAACACAGCTGTTAATATCCATGCAGGTTCCAGAACGGGTGTTCGTAGCTCCTCTGACTGGGGGACAGTATTCTGTATGTCTTTCTCTGTGGCATTCCACCTATTGAAGTGCTGGAATCTTGAATTATCTCAATGTGATGAGCATACAAGCACTGGCAGGAGTTGGTGGCTCTCACTGAGCACGTATTTATGGTGAGAAATGAGGCTGTGTGCTGCAAGGCAACGGGATCATCCCTAACAAACAAAGGCAAGCCAAAACAGGTACTTGGGGTTTGCTGCTAAGAAGGAGGTGCAGTAAACAGGAAAACACACACACGTGGCAGTGAAATCTAGAGAGGAAGTGTTCCTTGACAAGAAGTGGGGTGGCTCCATCTCTGACGAGGCAAGCTGTCGTACTGCGGGAAGGAAACCCTGCATGAGCCTCCTCAGATGCATCATTCAGAGGAGGCTTATGCCTTCTAGGCCTCTTAAATACTACAGAGGGTTGACTCACTTATAATAATTACTCTGCTCCAAACTTGAGGCCTCCCGCACGGACTCCAGATGCAAACCACATCAGTGACCAGCTCTGCTGTACTTGATGCAGCCAGCAGAACACACTGCCTACAGACGGCTCTGTTTTGGCAACCTGCCTCGGACCCAAGCTCATGTGACTGAGGCCCCAAACGTGTCCATGCCTTACACGTCCCTGTGAAACCAGGAGCAGTCAGTGCACCGCTGGGCTAGGGACAAGGATGGTAATGTACCAGGTACTCAAGCGTCCAACGTTTCCACCTTCACTAACACAACCTCCCTTTATCTCCAGCGGGAGTTTCACCCAGGCAGAGGCTGCAGGGCTCATCCTGGCCACTGGCACCGGTCAGTGCTGCCAAAGCAGGCTCACAGAAACCTGGACTGCTGCTGGTCATCACAGCTGGCCAAAAGAGAACAAAGGCAACATCGTGCCAGCTGGATGGTATTCCTGGGGGTATCCGCTGTCCCAAACCACTTGCTTTCCAACAGTAAGCTCCAAAAATATGTGCACCAATCTTTTGTTTGCCACTTATTACGCAGCTTCCAGCTCAACTTCACAAACGTGCATGTCTCAAATGGGCTTTAACCAGCGTGAGAAGGCTTTTCCACCTGGGTGCTGTTGTTATGCTATGGATTTATTATAGCACTGTATGTACTGTGATTAATAATGACTTCTCTTGACAGTTAGTTACAGTACTGCTCACACTCACAAAATATTTGGGAATTTGGGGGCTTTGGTGCTATGCTGTGGCCTTCTTTATATCCACAGCCTTATTGTGCAGTAAACCCAGCAAGAACTTTGCATGAACAATCAGAAGCCTACAGCTTTCCAAACAAAAAATTCTGCCCTACTTTGATCTAACTGCTGGAAAGAAATTGTGGTTTCCTGACATTTGGGAATTAGCAAGTCAGCCAGGGCAAAAACATGCCTGCAAGTCTAAAGTGCGTGTAACAAACCAAGGCCATACTATCTCATAATCACCCTCACCAACACCCATCCCCAGAACTGCAGCGTGCTTAGCATTGTTATCTTCTGTTGGGAACAGTGACAGCCTCAGTTTTTTTCCTCTGTTGACTCCTTTAATATTTAAAAGAACAGCTGCTCCAACTGTATCTATCCGTCCCTGCGTATGTACATATGGTCACAGTTAGCAGTCTCCTTCTCCCTTCTCCTCGTAATTCCCCCTGAACAAGCAGGATGGCACTTGGCTTCCCCTGACACACTCACAAGAGCATCAGCCAGGCCAGAACTAGAGCCAAGTCCTGCAAGAGAGCCCACCAGAACTGCAGAGGTGCTTCCTGTGGTTTCCATGAGGCTTCTGAGAAAACCACACTTATGTGGCTCCAAGTGTGCCAGAGGCAGGCAATGAAGAAGGCGCTTGTGTCCCCGTGGCGGGGTTCCAGCATCCTGCCCAGCATTTCAAGTGTTCTGCGTGCTATCAGCGCTGCCTCTCAGGCCTGATAAGGAACAGGCCACTGACAGCCTATTGAAATGGAGAGAAAGGACCTCATTGACTTCAGCAGGCCTCAAACAGGCTCAAGTGTCTTCTCCTGACCCCTCTCAAGCCATCTGGAAAAATGGCTCATAACCTTGTCTCTGCCCACAGAGAGCAGATCCAATATCCCAGTCTGGATGGGGGGAAGTGGCCGTTTTCAAGACAGACCACTTTTTAAATGCTAAAACAGGAGGGGCTCAGAACTGAGTTTTTAGACATCTCAGATGTCAGCTGCATTTCTGTAGCATGACACATGCCTGTTGCCAGTGGCAGGCCTTTTCAGGAAGTCTTGTACTTGTTGTTATGTATTGTTTAAAACGAACAAACCCACAGCAGGACTAATCAAGTACAGCACGCTCCATTTTGCACTGACCCTACTAACAGGAGCAGAAAGGATGGACCACCTCACTTCGACCCTGCCACAGGGAGTGATTCCTAAATGGTTTATCCAGGTGTTCAAAACTCAGAAGGTTGTGCACTGTGGTAGCTTCTGGAAAGAAGGGAGAGAGCAGAGGTGGTGTTGGTTTTGAAAAGGCTGAGAGGACACCGAAGGGTTCTGACAGCAGTGCCACTGTCCTCTGCTGAGAGTGCTCGTTCCACAAGACCATTTCCCAATTTCTGTGAGTTCGGTAATTATTTTTGCAATATTCTCTTCTTTACCTGTTTCTCCTCACTCTGTTTCCCCCCACCCATCCTTAAGCAATCCTAGCTGCAAATCTCACTTGCTTTAGAAATCAGAGTGAGCAGCCTTGAATTCCAGTGTCTTCGAAACCATCCACTGAAAGTTCAGGCACACCCACATCACCACAGTGTTAGAAAGATCTCACACCCTTCAAGAGGTACCAACCCCACTGTATAAAACAGGCCCTGAATTCCAGACTGGGAAATACCAAACAAAATACCTACCTTATGTGAGAATGTGAGAACCATTTATTTACCACTTTATGCTTTTGCTAGACATGAAAAAATCCTGATAACCATTCTATGGATGCTGCTTTTCAAAAGCAAATGGAAGCATCATTCTCGCACTGTGCCAAGGGATATGCAGAGTCGCACAGAGACAAAAACATTACTGCTAGTTTTTCTGCAAAGCGGTGGCAGAGTTAACATCAAGGAATTGTTTCCTATCATTCCTCTCCTTCCTTTTTTATGAGGCTATCGAGGGATATGATCACAAAATTAAATCAGCTCTGTGGAGAGGCTTCATGACTGGCCACCACTTAGAGACATGGGTCATTGTTCCGTACCTGTTACTGCTCCTCTGACTCAGTAAGGGCAGAGGGAGGAAGGGAGGGAGAGAATTAAAAAAGCAGAGCACTGACCTGTCTCCAGTTAGCGGCATAATGACGTGTGCCTGGGTGGAAAACACGATGAATGACAGTCTCATCTTGGGGCTTTAGGAAAGGGAAAGAAGGCAAAAACATATTTCAGACAAACATACCAATGTACAGTGTTTTATTCACTTATTCAGGTCTCATTCACGTGATCTTTATCCTCCAGCTTCCTAGGAACGTACTTTGACGTACAAACCCAAAATGAGAGGAGTTAAAGCTTTTTTTGCCCATCTTCTCCTTACCCAGATGCTTGGGGAACAAAGCAGCAGAATTATTGCTCTCTCTCACCTGCCTAGTCTCCAGTGATGTGGCCAGCCCATGCACGGAAGGTAAGGCACATCCTTTGGAATTGTCATGGCCTCTGGTGTAACACCATGGCAGGGACACCACTCTGTTCCCTCTTGTTCCCGTGGGTACCAATCAGCCACACTTCCCACATTTGAAACTGACCCCCTCAGTTTCCCCTTCACTCTCAGGATAACACCATGTCTTATTTCCAACTCATTATCAAATCCCGTCACAGAGGCAATGCCTACAGACTGTCTCAGCCCGGAGACAGCAGCCTGATGGGTGATCAGGACTGAGACCGGCTCTGTTTCTCTCACCAGAGAGTTGTGACATTTGAAAACTCCTTCCCTAAAAGCATCCAGGAAAATGTCATGGTAAAAAGCAATGCTGTATGAATTGATTTAATTCAGGAATTCAATCTTTTTTTAAAAAATTTGTTTTCCAGAAGGTTACCTGTCTCTTTGCACAAGGTTACAGGGAATCATATATAATTAGCAGTGGAAAACAGTTAGGAGTTGCCTGATGCTCTTGAGGCCCAAGACAGGAATTTTGCCAAGGTAAGTTGTAACATTTCTCCTGCATGATTTTAAATTTTATCCACCACAGTTTTAATATATTCAGCAACTTTGTAATTTACTGTATATGAGTATGAGCATTAATTACTCAGGTTACAATTAGTAAGGACCTAACACCTGAAAAGCTGAATGACCATATGTTTTGAGTTCACTGATGTCATTGATGCAACTTAAAATTATTGACATCAAGGGAATGTAAGTATTGCAATTCTGCCCAGAACTGCACAGCCCTTGGATTTAAGATCCAGGCTTGCAGTCTGTCCGCAATGACTCTGCATACCAAAATCTGAGAGGCTCTAAATTAAACCAGAATTGAAACCAAGGGATTTATCACCCTTTTGAGCCACCAAACAAAACCAAGTACTTGCAGTCCCAGTCTCTGGTAATTGCATCACTTTGTGCATACCGATTTCTGTGAGGCTTCCCTGTTGGAGATGCACCCCCACGTGCAGTACCCTCCAAGTTATGTTTTAGCCAGCCTCTCTTCGGGATCCCCAGAGAAACTTTCTCTCCAAAGCCAGCCCATCCGTGCCTCCCCCGTGAGCACCCGGACCATGGGGTGGGAATGCAGCCAGACCTCCACACAAGTGTTGCAAGAGGGAGTGTCATTTGGCTGGAGAAGATGCTGAACTGAAAGATTTCCACTGAACTCTTTCCGCTCTCTCGGGGGGGCAAATGTTCTACTACCTACCCAAACAAGTCCTGATTTGGTATCGGGCTCTTTTCTGTCCTTTTTTTATTTTTTTTTTGTAATTCCAGAGCTTACAAAACAACTTTTTACATAAGTTTACAGAAGATTTGCTTTTGACAAGATGAAAATAAGCTATATTTAATTATAAAAGCCTAATGTATCCTTTTCTTAGCAAGTCAAGGTTACTGTACTCTCCATTTGGTTTTCCTCAGCAAAACCTACCACACCATCTCTTCCTGTGGGTGAGGGATTCCTTCAGTTTATTCTGGATTTTGTTGTATGGTTTTTTAAAGCAAAGCACTGCAATCCTCAGCTGTTTGTACAGAGCAGTCAGCTGGGATTTGCAGCAGCTCTATTTCAAGAGGAGCTGGACTTGCCCCACAACACTGCTGACAGTAATGAAGTTGATTATATGTAAGTATGTATATGGAAGCATGATTGTATGTAATAAATGCACTGTTACATGGCATGGGCTTCCTCTGCATTTGAGCTTCAACAGTGCTCTCTTCCTTTTGACCTGCACTCTATATTTACACCTGTGTTTACATGTGTTCAAGATGGCTTCTTTGTACAGATATCCAAACAGGGAATCTGAGCAGTACTCCATCACAATCTAGGCACATGGTATATTGAAAAATGAGTTTAAAAAAACATCAAATCATGTCTGAGAATCATTTAAGAGATTAACGATTTAAAGACACGTATTGTCACCTTTTTGCTGAGCTCCAAACACAAGAAAATAAAGTAAAAGTTTCCAATGTTTTCCAGCAATTTGAGCCTTAGAAGCTAAACTTTTAATGTGTTTGTGGAACACATCCCCTGAGCTTGCAAAAGCACGGGGAGCGGGGTGGGAGGGGAGGTTAACACAGCCCAGAATTACCCCAGCAGCACCTCGGCTGTCACAAGCAGCACCACGCACCTCACAAATCTTTCTGTCAGCTGATTTACAAAATTAAATATCTCTCGCCAGTTCGTCGCCACGCTCCCAGACCTAGAAAGGAAAACCAGAGCACATCAGCGGCCTGATCTATGGTGACATTTCGGGGAGAAACTGCCAATATTCGCTGCTCTAGACATCTCGAGGTACCGCCAGCTCTCGCTGATAAGTTTGCCGCCCGGACCCTGCTCGCCCTGAGGGCGATCGCGGCCGCTCAGCTTCCCCACAAAAACCCGGCCGCGGCGGGGCGGGCGGCAGATGCTGCCTCCGCTCGCTTTTCTAATATCTCCGGCCGCAAACGCACCTCCATAGGAGAACTTCCAAGGGCCCCTCTCCACATCCCTCAGGATTCCCGAACTTCCCGCCGAGCCCCTCTCGATGCGTTTCCCGCCGCTTCCCCTCAGAGGCCCTCGCGCCCCCTCAGCGCGTCGCGCGCCGCTCCTCACAGCCCCTCGCGCCCCCTCGCGCACCGCCCCTTATAGCCCCTCGCGCCCCCTCAGCGCGCCGCCCCTCACAGCCCCTCGCG
>VZTT01065180.1:0-29457 GCA_013400855.1 Buphagus erythrorhynchus
CTGCTAACATCAGTGATCGTACACAGAACCCCTCCTGTGTGCCAGGAGCCACAGGAAACATCCCTGGTGCTGCCAAACCTCTGTGCAGAGCCAGGGGAAGGCCAGGAGGAGCAGAATTCCTGACCCAGCTCCTCTGGGGTGCTTTGTGCTGAGCCCAGCTGTCCCTTTGCCCACGGGGAGCTCTCTGAGATGTGTGACCCCATCCCCTGCAGCATCACCTTCTGGAGGACTCCAATTATCAAAACCCAAGACTTGGCCCTTGCCAGATCAAAAAAAAAAAAAAAAAAAAGCTCAATGAAACTGAAACATCTTTGCCCTGGGGCCACTTGATGCTTGCTTAACTGCATCACTCCATTAAGGATGATACCATTTAAGGCTGAATGTCTGGTTTGCATTAAGATTGATGGCAGCTGGTTAGCCATATTCCTTGGATATTAACAGCACAGCTTTATCCTCGTTGCTTCTAACAAGATGAAGGACTTCAGGCTCAGCCAGCAGGAAACCAAGGTTGACTATTACCAGCAACTAAAGAGTCAAAAAGAAGCCAAGATAATTCTGCATCAGTAGCAGACACCCATTAGATGCAATAATTTCCAGGATCCCGTGCACACTTTACCCAGGTTCCAACCTAAGCTGTGAAAAAACATTTCAAAGACAATTAAAACATCATAAGCAATCATGTGTGAATATTCCTGAATGCAGCTGCTAAATAAGAAACAATGACAGATCAGCAAAGGAAGGAATCATAGTTTAATCTAATCTTTAATGGGTATTTATTAACTAAATGATTATCTCAAATTAGAATGAGCCACTTGTTACAGACTGAGCTGTATCACAGCTTTGCCATATTGGATCCAAAGCTCAGCATTCAACAGGTTCATGGGCAATGAAAATGAGATTTGAGTACAAAATGAACACACCTGATCCTGCTGGAACATCCTGTGTTGATTAAATTATCTGGACAGAGGCCACTGGCACAGATTGGGAAATGGGGCAGCAAAGCAAGGAGTCATAGATAAAAATGGGGATAATATAAGAGCACAGAAGAAGTAAAAAGAAATTCATCCAGTCCCATGATTGCTGCAGAACAGACAGAAATACTTAGAAAAACACTCCCTGGAGGAACAGGAATGGTTGTGTCTGAGAGAAGACCAAGGGAGAGGTTTGAGCTGCTCAGGCTGAGAAGGCAGAGTGGGGCAGGAACTTGTGGGTGGAATTTGGGCTTATTCACTGTGAGAAATGGTGGAAGATGTCACCTGTCAGGCACTGCTGCTGTTCCCTGCAGCCATTAAACCAAGGCTGAACACCCTTGAGAGAAAAGATAAGGAGGTGAAAGAGAGAAAAGATGAAAGAGAGAAAAGATGAAAGAGAGACCAGCTCAGCAGCCCCCAGGTCACCCAGGGGGACACAACACCAGGAAAGCCTCTCCTGCCACCAAATTCCCAGCTGGAAGAGCTGCAAGCCCACAGATGTCAAACATATCTGACCACACTTTTACAGCCCATGAGACAACCCATGAGGCTGGCTGTGTCCTCAGAACTACAAGCCCAAGCTCGTGCTCAGTGATTCAGCTGATCAGCTTCAGTTTATCTGCAAAAAGCCCCAGCAGAGGAGCTCAGGGGCTGGGGCAGGGCTGCCCAGCTCTGGTTCCTGCTCTCAAACCATGGCCATGAGCACAGGCCTGGCAGAGGATGGATGGCAGTGCTTAACTTTGCATTAGAGAGGGGAAGTGCTGAATAGAAAAAGGGTCTGATCTTACATCCAAAGCCTGCAGGGATAGGGCAGGAATTTAACTGAAGAGAAAGAGCAGTGTTCACCCACCTTTCATCCTGCTCTAATATGCTCTGTCTTTCCAGACAACTAATTCTGTTCTCTCAGGGATAAGCCAACATCTTGCTGGGCTATTTTTAATCCTCCTCAGCTATCCAGGTGGACAACTGTATTTGTGGAGAGCTCCCCAGGCAGGCTCAAACACACTCAGTTACTGAATCCTCAGGTCCTGGACTCCAGCCCCTGCTTCCCCAGAGGTAAATGTGTCACTGCCTCCTCGGGGCCAATGGCCTGACACACATTCCTCCTTACTGGAGCTCACTCCATTAGCCACCAGTGCCTACCTCTCACTTTTATTGCTTCTTTGGCTTTAAGGGTGTCTGAGCTAAGGGTTTATCAAAGCAGATCATCCCCAGCTGGCTCAGTGCTGCAGCAAAATGCTCACTAATGGCCCAGCTGGAATTCAGCTTTTGGTCTCACACCTGCCCAGGTGTCTGCACAGACTCACTGCCTTTGTGTCATTGCCTTGACATTGGCCCCAGGTCTGAGATGGGGGCTCAGGTCTGTTCTCTATGGATGAACAAAGGGACTCATTTGCATGAGTAACCACCCACCATGCCAGGCCAAATATTGTCCTTGTTTTCTTCAGAAGATTAATTAGTGCTTGGAAAGCAAAGATTAAAGCGAGTTGTCTTCACTGCCCAGATGGAGCAGGAAGAAAATTGCTTTTTCTGTGTCTTCAGCAGTGGATTCACCCTCCCCAAAGCCAGTGCTGTACCAGTAACTCATGGTGCTTGGACACAAACAGGACACCCTGGGATAACAAACAGTCCCAGATGGTTTGTGTCTGCAATATAGCTCATGTCACACCTCGATGGATTGTCTTCCACTCAGATTTATCTCACCAAAGCAAAATGGCTAAAAGGTAATATTCTGGGGCATTTTATTTTCATTAAAAAAAAAAAAAAAGGTGATTTATACGAGGGGGGAAAAGCCTGGAAGGGCACCAGTTTCTTTTTGCAGTTGTACATCCAAAGACCTGATCAAGAGCTGGTGCTGCTTAAGGCATTGTGGCATCTCATCCAGCACTACAAAAATTGTTAATCCTCTACATCTTTTCCTAGTGGGGAAAAAACAGGTGATCTGTGCATTTTTTTTTAAGACAAAGACCTTTTTTTTGGTAGGTATAACTGCTGAGATCCAAGAGACACTCCCACCATCAGCCAAGGCAGAGAGGTTTGCATCAGTCTTTAGGTCATGGGCGAGTTCATCAGAAATCCCAACTTCTGGCATGAGCTACAAGAATTTTCACCCCAAGGCCAGCACTGTGTATGATACTGTGACCCTTGGCTTTAATGTGCATATTAACACATCCCACATGTCTTTGGAAGAGGCTGCTGAGCAGCAAAGGACGTTTGGAGCTGCTGTACAGCAAGACACAGACATTTGCTGCTGTGTGACTTGCAGTGCATTCTAATAATCACACAATTAGAGCTGCAATCCGCTCACCCTGCCAAAAGGAAGAGGTGAAATTATTTGAGAATTCTCGCTGATGATCCTCACAGATCCCACAAGGTGACTCCACAACAAAAGCCAGCAGAGGAATGTGGGGTACTTGGGAATAGCTGTTTCTGTTTGCTAATAAACAATGGACCAGCACAAGCACAGGACAGATATCCAGGGGTGGGACCCTCTCCAGTGTCCCCCTGCTGCCAGGGAATCACACTCTGGACTGAGTCCTCAGCCTAGACACCTCCTAGGAAAAGAGAAAGAAAATGAGAGCTTCATGTGAGCTTCTAGGAAATAGATTTGTTGCCAGTTGTTTTTCTGAGTCTTCTGTTTTCCTTCTTGCTGCAGTCCCAGTGTCCCAGAGATGAACGTGACCCTTTTCTTCACCTGTCCTTTCCCCAGGGAGCACAGCAAGCACAAGGAAATGCAGATTCCAAACAAACCTGCTGGGCAGCCTCAACCCAAGGCCAGTTTGGGCTGTTCAAGGGTCAGCAGGTGCTTTCCATGAAGGGAGCAACATCAGTTTGGGGATGGGCAGGATCAAGTGGCAGGACACAGGGAGAAGGGACACACAACAGAACTGCAGTCAAACACTGAGCTGACCAGGCAGACAGACAGACAGACAGACATCTGCACTGCAGTGTGGAATGGAAAAGCTGGGTGTTAACCTGCACCATTTGGACACTGAGGGGACACCCTGTCTCATCAGAAGGTTCTTAAAATCTAAAATCTGCTTTGCATGAGCACAAGCTATAGACAAAATGCCCACAGCACAAACTGCTCTGTGCCAAAGGCCCACAGCCACTTCTCAGGGCCCTCCTGCCAGTGTCAGATGTGTCCTAGGTACACCAGATGTGAGCTCAGAGCACAGCAGGAAGATCAGGACTGATGCTGATGTGTGAACTTGATTCAAATCTCATGGGAAGTCAGTCTGGAAAGCAGAGGGAGGGAAAGCTGCAGAGCTGATGGACTTGGAGCAGCCTGTGTTGCTAAGGAGACACCACAGCATCCTCCAGCTGGAATTTCCTCAGTGATGAAGGGCTCCATGCCCAGGAACATCTGCTCAGCACCAAGAGGATGAAGCCAGGGCCAGGTTAATGTCATGGCCAGGTCCTGGAGGCAGGGGCAGATGATGTCCCAACAGCTGCACCCAAGGGAGCAAATCTTCAGCAGGCACCAAACCCAACCATGGCTGTGAGTTTGGTACAGACCCTCTGCCTGAGGCTGCAGAGCAAGATTCCACATTAACTCATCTTCCTCACTGCTGAAGGTCACGAGTTCATTCCTCAGCCCCTTGTTTCTCACAGCTGGGGACAGGACAGAGCTGCTGGCAGGACAAGCTTTGTGGAAAAGGCAGCAGTGGCCATCTGGCAGGGTGGCTTTCAGTGACATCTCTCCTGGCACAGCAAACTGTGACTCTGCAAGGCTTCTCCCACCTACTCAGAGGCTCTGCATGGCGGGTTGTTAACGCTGCTGCAGATCAGCTTCTCCCAGGATTTGCTTATCTCCTGCTTTGTGAATGCCTGACAGCTCTCAGCACTGCTCCTGGAGATTCCAGGAGGAAATGGAGAGGGAGAATCAGGCTGAGCTGTTCCCTGTTCATGAAGCAGCTTCTCAGCCATGGGAAGCAAGAGGCGATGGATGGATGGATGGATGGATGGATGGATGATGGATGGATGATGGATGATGGATGGATGATGGATGATGGATGGATGATGGATGATGGATGGATGGATGGATGATGGATGATGGATGGATGGATAACACCCCCAGGCTCTGTGGTGCCTCTCAGGACACTCCCAGGGACACAGCAAAGCCTCATCCCCTCAGGCTGGAGCCAGTCTGCTCCTGGATGAGAAGAGGAGCTCTGCAGGAGCTCTGTGACCCTTGAGGAGATGCAGCCTTGTGTCCTGCCTCGCTCAGTGAGTGGGTCTGGGCTCTCACAAGGGGCTGGGCTGTGCTCTGGGACAGGGCCCAGCCATGGATGGGGGTTGGAGCCCTCCTGGAGCTCTACAAACACAACAAACAGGCAGCTGTTGGCTGCCAAACACAGATTTTGGGCTTCCAGTGGGCAATTTGACTTTGGTCAGCCTTTCCCAGGCTTGGTTGGGACTGCTGCTACAGATCCCAGATCCCAGATCTCACTCCACCTCACACCAAGGAGCTGCTCCAGCCCACCCAGCACAAAGGCCCTGCCAGGCACAGAGCACGAGGACTTCATGCTGTGCTGTCCCCTCCCATGACCCACCCGGGCAAAGAGAGCCCAGCAAACCCTCGAGCCACAGGTGGCTGCAAAGTGCTCTGGAAGTTGCCAGCTGCTGGGGCAGGGAGTGCCCTGTAAATGTCTTTTCAAAAATTGGTTTAATAAGGGAAAGCACACTCAGCATTCACAAACTCTGGCGTTTTTTTGTGTTATGGGTTCCTATTTCATCTATTATTTACAGAAAAAAATCTATTTGGGAAAAAAAAAGAAGCCTTCTCTTCTGAACTCTTTCCAGGACTGACTCAGCAACTTACTTTTTATGCTGGTTACTTTTTTGCTTCTCTTCTCTTTCTTGGTAATTTTTTTAATTTTCCACTTAAAATCCTTATTTGCATGATAGGTCTGTCCAGCCTTGAGGAGATTTTTCTTGTCTTTCACTTTTATCTCATTTTCTCTTCACTTTTTTTTTTTTCTTTAATTAAAAAAACAGCTTTGAATTAGTTCACTGAAGCATTCCCTTCCCCATCTTCCTCTTCCCCCAGAGAGCTCCTCCCTCTCTCCTCCTGCTGGATCCTTCTGTGATCTCAGCACATTGGCATCACAGGAGAAAACCTCCAGCTGGGAAAAGTGAACATTCACCCCTGGAAGTCAAGTGCTGACAAATTGCCAAGCACATCCCAGCACTGGTATCCTGAAAAAGCCCAGCTTTGGCTCTGGATCTGACCCAGGGCTAGCACAGGATTGTGCAGATCAGTAAATCATCAGTAAATCCCTTCAGGATATAATACACCAAAAACCCCTAATCCTAAATCAACCTTAATACAACCCTACCCTAACACCAAGCCTAACCCTCATTTCAAACCTAACCCCAAACTTAAGCCTAAAAATAACCCTTACAGTTCACCATGCAATAAACTGCAGAACATAACCCTAAATAAACAAAAACCCACCCTAAACTAACCTAACTCTAAACCCAACCCTAAGCACAACCCTAACCACAACTCTAACATTAAAAAAAACCCAACTCAACCCTTACCCATCCCTAACCCTAAACCCAACATCAACCAAAACCAAAACACTAAACCTAACCTTAATCCCAACCCTAGTTATTATTTTTGGGGGTTTTTGGTGTCACCTACCACACTTTTAAGGCATTTTCACCTGTGCAGGGTCAGTCAGGATCACTCCCTCTCTGCTGTGTGGAGGAAGAAGTGTAACAGAAAGAATGAGCCTCTCTTCCCACTCCTCACCCTGCCCTGGCACAGCCTTTTAGGAAAGGGAAGAAACCCCTGGCAGTGAAAGGAAGGAGAAGGAGGTGTCCTCACAAACCAAACTGCTAGGTAAAGCCAGATACTGAAAGGTGAAACAAGCAATGGAGGGAACCAGAAATTCCAGAGGAATTCCACTGATTGACACCGATTTTTACTCACACAAGACTGTGCTAAATCCCTGGACTTAGAGAAAAAGAACAGAGACACAAGGAAAAGAAAAAGAGGGGTACACATTAGAAAGGGGTCTGTACAAGATGATTGGGGAAGTCTGTACCTCTCAAGTACCTCAGCCCATGGGGAAAGAGAGAGGGAAATGCAGTTGGGAAATGAGGATAGAAAGGAGGCTGTGTCCTCGAAATATTTGAGAGACCCCAGGGAAATGCCCCATGGCCTCTCCCTATATTCCAATAAAGTTACAGGACTCTTCTTCCTCCTTTTTGGACATAAACCTCTGGTGTTTGAGGATTCATTTTCCTGACATCAGGATGGTGGATCCTGCTCATCTCTTGGTAGGATCCTAATGAGCCCCAGCCTCACATCTTGTGTGCCACAGCCTCCTGCAGACACAGTTTGCAGAAGGGACACTGGAAAACGTCAGAGACAAGACTCTGGGAGCCACAAATCAAAGTGGCACTGATCTGTGTGATGCTGCTGATCTCGAGTGAGGGGCTCCCTGCTCACATTCGAGTGAGGCAGCTCACAATATGAGTTTAAATTTGCCAGGCAGCCACCAAAAGATAGGGAGAGGTGATTGTTTTCTTTGCTGATTGTGGAATGTTGGAGAGGTCCTTGGGGAAGGAGGGAAGGAAGGGTTACATGGATCATGTCCCAGCTGAAGCATCCCTGGTGTTCCTTCCCTTGTTCCCACTCTGGAAATAGCTGCTGTTGAGCAGTACTACTGATATTTTTCAGCTCCATTTAATGCTAGCAGGATCATGCCTGCATTGAGGTCACCCAAATGACTGCAGTGTTTTGGAGAGGGAGATCTGTGTTGGCTTTCGTTGTCTGTCAGGTGTACCTGGATCATCCCAGCTGCTGCAGCAGGGAAAGCCATGCAGGAGAAAATTGAGCTGGTTTTTCCAAAAGAGCTCTGTAATCCCACTGCTGCCCCAGGGAGACTGTTACCAACAGAACACAGCACCAGGAAAATATACAAGGATTAGAAGCAGCCCAAACATCAGGGTAGCTCTCCTGACAGCAGCCAAAAAGAGATATCTGGGAAAATCACAAGAATTAATAGTGAACATACCATTTCCCCCCAAACAGCCTATCAGATTCCAACTTCTGTGTCTCATTCAGAGTTAGGCAGTGCTTTCATGTATTTAGTATCTCTAAGCAGATTTATCTGCCATTAATCAGTGTGATATTCCCTGATGTTGTATAAACCATCCTGCAGTGAGTTCCTCAGCTGAACTATCAATGCCAGCACCAACCTTCTTTCATTTCTTTTGATGCTGTCACCTACAAGGGGAAGCTTCCCCTGGTGCTTTCTAGCTCTTGTGCTGGAAGTGCACATCCCATGCCTGCCCACCCTCCACAAGCTCCTCCTGACTCCACAGCCCTTCCTCACACACCCCTGCCATCAGAACTCTGACATGGAGCACTCAGAGCTACCTGCTCACCCCTTGCACAGGGGATGTCACAGAATTCTGAATTTCTCCCAGTTATCCTGGGAAGCCCAGAAGTGCACAGTGCAGGTGGTCTGCCAGAATGAGCTGCCCTGGCAGCAGTTCTCACATCCCTGCTCCTCACTGTGACCACTCCTGACCCACCTCTGCTAGGGAGAGAAGGGGTCGAAGTGGGAGATGGAGCTGAGCTCTGCCAGCTGCTGCCATCCAGAAAAAGGGGCTGGACAAGATCTTCCTAAACAAAGGCTAAAAAATCAGTGTCCCAGACACAAAACAAGTCCCCACAATTCTGGGCCCAGGCCCAGCCTCCATCATTTTGGGTCAGGAGAGGAGGAGAGAGACAGAAAAGGATTAGCTATGCTCGGCTGAATAACAGGCGTGATCCAATTAGAGTTCTGTCCTAGGAACATGGACACAGCCAAGCAGAGGTGAAGCCAACTGAATCCTGTCCCTGCCCTCCTTCCACACTGGATGCCAAGCCTGGGCTCCTCAGCACAGCTGCCCATCACTCAGCTGCCCACCAGGCACAGCCAAGCGTGGGATCCTGGCTGGCAGCACCATCACCCAGCACGGAGCACCAGCAAGCAGATGGAGAGGCCAGACCTTTCCCCCAGCCCCTTTTCCACGGGAAGCAGTGGCACACAGGCAGCCTGGCAGTGCCAGCACAGAGCTGGCACTTCATTCCCCATCTCCTGCCCAGCCCTTTGCCATCATTCCCTGCTCCTGCCGTGCCTCTCCCTGGAAGCTGCAGCTTGGCCAAGCAGGAGAGGAGCTCTGAAGAGGAGCAGCATTATCAGCTGGCATCTGCAGCCTTATCGGGTCTTTGGAAAGCTCCTCAGCTCAGGGCAGCCTTCACCTTTTTAATTTCTAAAAGGCTGATGCTAAGTAATTGTTTAATATCTCCACAGCGTTTGCTCCCCTTTATCTCGGGATCCCTGCTGCAATTCATTGACGGAGCTGTCATTTCTCTTTCTCTATTCCACCGTGGATGTATCAGAAAATGCTTTCATTGTAGGCAGAGATACTTGCTGCTAATTGATGCTTATTATTCCTTTTAAGCCTGTAATTGCTTTCTCTTGTCTAAATTTTCTCCTTTCTCCTCCCCCCAACTCTCCTCCAAATTACTTTGGTTTTCTCTCCTAATCAGCCCAAATCCTGGTGTTCCAAAGATTATCTGAACGGGTGCCAAAGGTTTTGCTGTTGCTTTGACACGCTGGCTTTTCACATCTGTGCAGTTTACCTCAGCTCCTTGAATACTTACAGGCAAATTGGGTGGCCTGCAACTGGTAATCTCCCAGCTGCCTTAATGAGGGCAGATTTTAGGTGTCAGCTTCCATGCAGACTTTTGATTAGAAGCCTACAAAGGGTCCTCAGAATTATCTCTTACACAACACAGGATTTCTGAGTCAATTCTCTCAGCGGATAATGAAACAAATGGAACAAGTGGAAGGAAATGCAATTTTGTTTAGAACTGAGAGAGAACCTGTTTTTTTCTGATAAGCTGTGTTATTTTTCCCCCAGACCTTTACTGGACTGATCCAAAGGAGTTTCCAGCCCATCATTCCCTGGAAGACCAGACTGCTCCTTACTGAATTTTCCCAGCCATACTTATCCTGATTTACTCCTTTAAGATGTTTTCAAAGCTTGTAAAGGTCTCTAACTCTGTTCCTTATCTTAATTTTCATGCTGTATCCACCTGGTCCTTAGGGCTGAGCTCAGCAGCTGCTTTGAGCCACACAAGTTCTTCCCAGGCTGTTCCATTCCCCACAGCCAGCACAGGAGCTGCACAGGCTGCCTGGACAGGACACAAAGCAGAGCTTTCCCTGCAGAGTCTCTGCTCTTCATCCAGGATTATCTCCAGAAACTGAAATGAGGGGAGGGGATGCAGAAGGAGCAGCGAGGATGATGAGCACAGGAAATCTTCCCACTGGGTGGACAGGAAGGAGTGAGCCCCAAACATCCCTCACTGGGAATGGGGACACAACTGAGCCCAGCCCCATCCAGCAGCACTCCCAGCTGCACCAGGTTTGCTCCCAGAATGGCTTCTGGGAGTGCTTTAAACCTTTCCATCCTCACCCATCATCCATCCACACTGAATCTGAGAGCCAGGGCAGCACAGCCCACCCAGTGGGGTTCAAAGCCACAGACTCCTGAAGTGCCTGGTGAGCAGCTGAGCCTGAGCCACGAGCAGACACCACATAAATATCCCCAGCATCCCCGAGCACCACACTGGAACACGGAGGAACAAGAACAATTACCATCACACAGCAACATTTACTGTGGGGAGTTTGCTGCATTTCATTTAAACAAGTTGCTTTTACAGCTCTAGTGACCTGAGGAGCCAGAAATATGAACATTAACAAAGGAAACAAATAAATAACGCATTCCAATTACAGCTTTAATAAGATGCAATGTGCTAGAAGTCCATGCGGATGCAACAGTAATTTCTAATTAAAAACACGCAATTAATTATTAACCTAAAAAAGTTCTAGTATTATTCCAGCATGCTGAAATCAGAGCGTGCTCGTTGAGTGAATTCAGGATTATGATTGTTAATGCTGGGGGTGTTCTTCTGTTGGCTTGTTTCTCATCTTATCAAGGGAGAAGGTAATTTTCAGCCAGCAGAGCAGCACAGCTGATTGGAGGCCATTAGGAGCTGCTGAGCTCCATCCCCCTCACCCTGCTTTAAAGCACTGCACCTCTGTCTCCTTCTTTAACCCTTCTCAGGCACCCTTGGGAGCTGCTCAACAGATCCAGATCCTGGTGGGGGGGATGTTGGAACCCAGAAACCTGGGAGTTTTGAGTTTTCTGTGCTTTCTGGCACTGACCCCCAGGAGAACACTGCTTTTGACCTGTGTGGGAGTCCAGGACATCCCTCTGGCTGTCCTGGATCACTGGGGACAATGGCAGGGAGCCAATGGCACCTGTGCCTTTGATCTCAGCCCATGGGAAACGTTACCAACTCTGAGAGAAGAATTACAGGCCACAAGGGTTTGAGTAGAATAGTAATGGGTTTGTTATAGGGTGAGAAAAGTAGAGTTTAGAGGATTTTAGGATTGGGGTTTAAGGGACAAGATGGAGGGATTTGGGCGTGTCTTCTTCTTCTTCTTCTTCTTCTTCTTCTTCTTCTTCTTCTTCTTCGTCTTCTTCATGTTCTCCATGCTTCACTGTGATGGTGACACTTTTCTATTGGGTTAGAGTAGGGACTCACTGTCCANAGGAGCTCACAGGACAGAAAGAGAATGTTGGAGATAAGAAGAAAATAAACAACCTTGAGAAGCACAAACTACACATCCTGACTCCTTCATCAAGGCTCAGGCTGAGGAGAAAGACTTTTTCCAGGTTTTGGGGTCATCTTAACCCCGAAATCGGACAGACCTGAGGCTTTGGAGAAGGCTTCCAAATTTGAGTGATGGAGTTAAAATCACGGGTGTGTAGTTGGAATAGAAGTGTGTGATATCTCATGGTGAAGGGTTTGGAGTTTGAAGGTTTTGGAATATAGTAATAGGTATGGGACAAGATGGAGGTTCTTGGGTGTTGTTTCTTTTCTGTCTTTTTCCTTCTTCTTCATGATTTCAGGTAGTTTCTGGTTGGACAGTCAGTGCTGCACTGCAGGTCACAGGAGTTTGGTTATTGAGTCAAAAGTATAAATAATACAGGTGTTAATTCTCTATTGGACTGTTCAGCTTTAAAAGATCTTGTAATTAGCTCAATTCAGCTCCATTTTTCTCACTTTTAGCTGGTGGCTAGAAGTGTCGCAGAACTCTCTGTACTTAGATAAGATTTAATAAATAACCAAGTTCGAACACGAGAAAATTCTCCTTTGTGTTTTTAATCTTGACTTGAGTGAAGACAGAAGAAAATGAAGACAAGCCACTAATTAAGTGGTGCAGTTACCACATTTACAGGGGGAGCCCCTTCAGTCTGAAGCATCCATTGAGCATTTCAGGACACAAAGTGCTGCTTGGCAACAGGAGCTCTTCCATGCTGGAAAGCAGAACTGGAGAGATTATCCAGCCTACAACTCCACCAGACTGGCAGTCCTTGAGGAGGGAGATTGCTCAGGGCACCATGGGTTTGCTGTGCATCTCTAAGAGGTTCTTTCCTTCAGCAATTAGCAAGGAAATTTGTGGGCATTCACCATTGTGGTTGATGACAATTGAGAACTTGGTACCCATCAGCTGCCTTTCCATGGAACAGAACGATGCCAACAAATTTAAACCAACCCAACCCAGTAAGATACAAACAGTTCAGATAAGGAAGATGACTGGGCATGTAACTGGCAAAGAAATCTGTGATGGAGGCACTTCCATGGAGCCCTATCCTTCCATGGAGCCCAAAAGTAATGAAGACGTTTGCCCTTGAAGCATGAAGCTGATAGCAGAGTGGATTCCTCTGGTAATAAATGAGTGCAAAAAAATTACAAACCAGTGGCTCTGGGCTGCTGGAATAGGAGGCACCCTCAGGAGAGGCCTGAGGCACTGAAAGTTTGGAGTCAGACATCAATAGCCTCACATTTTAGAGCAGGGGAGGCAGATTCAGTCCTCCTGGAAGTGAGCAATTTCAAACTACCAGGCAGTGTAGCCTGGTGGATCAAAGATTGGATTGAGGCTTAGGAAACCAAAGCTGATTTTTCAGCTCTCCCAAGTAATCTGGCTTCTCCCTGTGCCTTTGCTTCAAGCTCAGTGGAACAATAGAGCCCCTCCCTGTGCACAGAGCAGAGCACCTGGCAGCATGGTCCTACCACAGCACAGAGATATTAATAGAGGAGCTGCACTCCTGGATTTAGTTCCCTGTTTTGGATGAAGATGAAAACGAGCTAAACTGTGGATCCAGCTAACAATGGCCAAAAGCTGCCTGGCTGGAACACAGAGTGATGACAATCCTCAGAAGGCCTGGAGAGATCTCCTGCCAGCTGAAAGGCTTTTCTGCAAGACAAAGGACAGCTTTAGGGGGGAAAGGGGAGCCTGAACAGGAAGGATGGATGTAAAAAAGCTGGAGAAGCAGCTGAGGGGCTCTGTCCTCCCCTGTGAAACCTGCTAAAGGCAAGCACACAGCCACACACAAACCCAACAGTGCAGCTGCTTGTCTGGGCAAGGTTGTTGGCACATTAATCCTTGGGAGCTCCCAAGGAGCCTGTCAGCACTAACACGGTGAGGGAAAGAGGGAGAAAGGAGATGGAGACTCAACGTGCCTCAAAACCCATGGATGACAATCTCCATCTTTGAAGATTTTGGCCAAGAGCTCTTGGAAATGCCTTGTGCTGAGCATGCCTGAGCTTGGGAAGCCCACACAAGGCATTCCAGCATTTCCCAACTCCTGAGCTGTTCCCTGTGCCAGGAGGGTCAGCCTGGGAGAGCTGTGGCTCATTCAACCTCTTTCTCTGGTAAAGACCTACACTTAGGATGGATTGCACCATCTTCTCCCCAGATTTAGCAACTTTGCAACTATCTGGAGACCATACACTGTGTATGTAGGATGTGATGGGTTTTGCACTTCTTTGGGATGGAAACTCTTTATGGATTTGGGATAGAAAGTTGGTTTGGATTTAGGAAGGCAAATTAGAGTCCTGCTACCAATAATGGCTCTTGAACACCTGCCCACCTGAGAACTTTCCTGAGTCCTCCTGTGCAGGACACAAGAAATTCTTCCCACACTCAAAGGAAATAGACACAGTTCTAGAGGTAAAATTACACAAGAAAGTTGCATTTTTAATATTTAAGAGCGTGCAGAAACTTGTCACTTGCCCCTTTCCACAACACAACACAATAACCATCAGAGCAGCACAAAACTTTGCAGCATCTCTAAAGCATTCTCCCTCTCCACCCAGTGCTTTCCATTATGACCCATTTTCTGGCTTTTTTTTTTCCCCCCCTTCTTTTATTTCAAGTCAAAGCATTTCAACACCCTGCCCTTTGTGAACGTTGTGTGTCAGAGGATCTACAAGGATGGCAAATCCTGTTTGCTTCTGCCTAATGTGTGCAGGCAGCTGGGCCACTTCCATCTGTAACTGGGTGCCTCTGGGGGAGTGTCACTGTCACAGCTGCAGTGCTGGGCACCACTGGACTGCAGCAAAGCCAGCACAACTGCTGGGCCAAGACAGAGCAGCTGACCTGGACCTCAGTGTTCTCGCACCTAAAAATAGGAAAAGATCAACCTGCAGTTGAGTTTAGGAGGAGAGTCCAAAAAAGTCACTTTTTTTTTTTTTCTTTTTTTTTTTTCTTTTTGGAAGGCAGTGGGTAAAACTCAGACTGTGTTGTCTGAGCATCAGAGCTCAGACTGAGCTCAGACTGTGGTGTCTGAACAGCAGAGCTGATGCTCAGGCAGTGCAGGAGAGTAAAGCCAGGCTGGCTCCAGGAGACAGCTGGTGACAGTGTCTGCACCACAGTGATCTGTGTTTACAGCAGGGCCACCTTTGGCTTGGAAATGGCACTTAAATAGCAACTGGTTTGCTCTCCTTGTTTGCTTTAAACCTGTGTGTAATCACCTCCACGGCTGCTGCCTGCCATTCTCATCTGGTAAATGAGACAAATCCAGATGTCTCAGCTTGTAAAAAAAGGCAACACATAAAGCAAACCAGGAGCCAGCTTCAATAAATACCTTCTTAGATGTTTCAGATTTACTCATTTTTGGGGGTTTTGTTTTTCTTCTTCAGAAAACAAGGTTCCTCCTCCCTATTTTCTCTTGCCACGTGTAGCAGCCACTCAAAAACATGAGGGGAAAGAAGGCAGCTTTGTTTAACACGGAGCAAACACGCATTTGCATTTGGCAGCTCCCTTTGTAGAAAGCAGGGCCTGTGTGGGATTTCAGAGGGAAGGGGGGATTTGTCAGGTAGGCAGGAGCTCAAGGCAGCACTAATGTGCTCTGACAGCCTGGCTGCTGCTCCCATACCACAGCCTTGTCTTACACTGAGCTCTGAGCCTTCACTATCAGGAATAGTGTGGCCAGCAGGAGCAGGGAGGTCACTGTTCCCCTGTACCTGGCACTGGTGAGGTCACACCTCGAGTGCTGTGTCCAGTTCTGTCCCCTCAGTTTAGGGAGGACGTTGAGATGCTTGAGTACATCCAAAGGAGGCAACGAGGCTGGTGAGAGGCTTGGAGCACAAGCCATATGAAGAACGACTGAGGGAGCTGGGGTTGTTTAGCCTGGAGAAGAGGAGACTCAGGGGTGACCTTATCACTCTTCACAACTCCCTGAAGGGTGGCTGTGCTCAGCTGGGGTTGGTCTCTTTGTCCAGGCACCAACAGACAGAACAAGAGGACACAGTCTCAAGCTGCATCAAGGCAAATATAGACTGGACATTAGGAAAAAGTTTTTCACAGAAAGAGTGATAAAGTACTGGAATGGGTTGCCCAGGGAGGTGGTGGAGTCACCAATCCCTGGATGTGTTTAAAAAAGCCTGGATGTGGCACTGGGTGCCGTGATCTAGTTGAGGTGTTAGGGCATGGGTTGGACTCGATGATCTTGAAGGTCTCTTCCAACCTAGAAATTCTGTGATTCTGTGATTCTGTGTGTGAAGGGACAGAACCTCCATGGCTGCAGGGCTTCCCAGGGGGACCTGAGCTCCTCTGGGGACATTTGGGATCACCCTCCTCAGCCCATGTGAGGTGTGATGGGGTGCAAGCCAGGAGAGGAGGTTCAAGGAGAAAAGGATGGGAAGAAAGGCAAGAAGGGCAGATTTCCACATTGCCTTTAGCCCCCAATATCTGCTCATTCTGCTTGGATTTGTTCCTGAGACTGGACACCTTTGAAGGAAGAAGAAAGTGTCCACAGCCCAGAGGCATTAGAGCAAAAGGAACACCTAAGTCCAGGATAAATTCTTTAAAATAACCCATCTCACACACCAGAGTTTCTTATTGCAAGTGCTACAAATACATGAAATAAACCCTTTCTTCATACCTGCAGGCTTCCCCATGCCAGCAATCCCTCTTCTTCTGAGCACAGTGTTCTTAAGACACTTTAAACCCTTGTTATTTGTTATGCACCATTATAATCCTCTTCTATATCTGCATTATTGGCAGGGATTTGGGGTCTGAACACGCAGCACAGACTTTGATGCCTTGCTGAGACATCTTGTTACTCGCTGTGTAAAGAAAGAGGAGTAGCCCTGGCTGTGAGGAGAGCCAGGACAGGACATGGCAGAGCTGGGATCACACGTGGTCCAAAAAGCAGCAGCTCCATGTAGATGGAGCCAGCTTGGAGGAGAGTGTGGGCCCACCTCTTTAAAAAAAAATTCTGTTTAGTTATTTCTAAAGATGATAAATATTTTCTGAGGAAAGAAGGAAAAGTCTCAGGAAGAAAACTGTTATTCTTCACCGAAAAATAAAAAACCCAAATAAAATAACAACAACGTAGCTAAACCCAAGAAAAATGCAGCAGTAAAAAGAAAAAGCTTGTGAAATCCTAAAAATGCAGAGACAGATGTGAAAGGACAGAAATTCTTCAACAGGGATATTTTTGCAGAAATCTGTGAGGCTCCTAAACATGAAAGCCTGCTCCTTTTCAGTTGCACAATATGAGCAAAAACCACTGAAGGACAAAACCCCCACTCTTGGGGCCAAAGAGGAGCAGATGGGCCAATTTCTCACTGCAGGGAGGAATGCAGGGAAAGAGGAGGAAGGGAGGATCTGGTCTGTGCTCAGCAGGTTATTCAGAAACACTCCTGAGATGGCCACTAAATGAAAAAAAAAGGAAGGTGAAAGCTCTCAGAGGAGAGAAATTGCAGCTCTGCTTCATGCACTTCCAGCTGCTGGGCAGATGTGGGGGTAAAAGTGGGACTCATTCCATGGAGAATCCTGCTGCAGCCCAGGAAGCAAAGGCAGGAATCAGCCCTAAAGCTGCAGAGGAGCCTGGCTGGGCAGTGCTGACCCCTGGACACTGCTGCAGCCACCAGGGCTCTCAGTTTGGCTGAGGGAGGAGCAGGTGTTGAGGAAAGGTTTTTAAAGGCCAAATGCATGGAGCCCAAGCTCCTTCCCTGCCCCCAGAACTGGCAATTTCTTTGCATTTCTTGAAGAGGGCAGCAGAGCCCCAGCTGGGGACCATGGCCAGGGAAGCTGTGCAGTCCTGCAGAGCTGTGGTCACCCCACACTTCTGCAGAGAAATGAGCCCCAGCAGCCTCAGGGGAGGAGAGAGGGGCTGGGGGCACCTCCAAGGGGCTTTCTTGGGCTTCCCTCCAGGTGATCTGGGGCAAGATCCTTCTTGGTGCTGCCAATGAGTTGCAGAGATGATCTAAGAGTGGAGAGTGTGGGAGAAAGGGCTGCAGGTTCCCTGTCCCCTGTCACTGCAGCACGGCTTGGGTCTGTACAGGGGGGTCTGAACTGTCCAAATGAGGCAGCAAAGGGTCAGTCAGCTCCCCTGAAGCAGCAGCTGCACCAGGGTTTGGCTGCCAGCATTTGGAAACGGGTTCCAGGGGGTTTCAGCAGGGAAAAAACACTGGTGATGGATGTGCAGTGAGGTCACCCATCCCATCCCATCCCATCCCATCCCATCCCATCCCATCCCAAAGGAATCCACCACAAATACACAGCCACAGCAGCACACTGGGTGTTCTGTTTTTTGGGACGATGGGCTCCAAACTACCAAACTCAGGGCAAGGTGCAGATCCCAACAAGGAACTTGCACCGTGGACAAATGCAAAAGGCATCTCTGTGGATTCCTGCCCAAACTCATCAAAGCCATTAAGGGGCAAACAGCAACCCTGAGCCTACCTGTGCAATCAGATAGGCACCTGCCAGAGTCAGGAAAACAACGTGTTGCTTCATTTAATTGCCTGCTTTTATTATTTTAATGGAAGCAAATTGTCAGCACACAGGAGCCAGTCCCCTTTGCAAACAGCTGAACTGCTGGGCTCTGTGAGATTGTGTGTGCACTGAGACTCACATGTTGGCAAAGATGTGGGAGAAGCAGTTTCCCCAAGAAGCTGCACATGCTGGGTTTGATTTTTGCATGCATGAGCTGTGCTCAGATCATCCCCATGCTTTGTTGGGAAGAAGGAATTCAACCAACACGGCACTGGTCGCTCCTCGTTACCCCAACCCTGTGATATGAGTGGATCTGACTTTGTAATCTCAGCACTGTTAATACTGATTAAAACCAAATTATTCCATATTTGTATCAGCCCTGGCAGCAGAGTCTCCCCTGTCCTTCAGCATTAGCAAGTGAAGCTCTGATGCCCAGGAAAGCAGATGATGTCCCTGGAGAAGGGGAAGGGAAGCAGCCCCTGAGAAGGGAGGTGGCAACAGCCCAGGGTGCTCCAGGGTGGCAGTGCCAGGACTTGTGCAGAGCTTTTCTGGTTTTCTGTGCCTGCTGCTCGCTCCTCTCTGGGTGCTGTCCCTGGATCCAGCACACAGAGGATTGCAGTGATGGCATTGTCCCCCTGGCACACTCCTGGCTGGGGTGGGATGCTGTCACAGCTGTCACAGCCAGCTCAGTGTGCAGTGAAGTGATTTTTGTCTACAGAACTCATACCAGGAGCCAAAGGTGTTGTACAGGCTGGGGATTATCTCCTGCTACCCAAATCCAGCACAATTTGTTCAAATCCCTACATCTTCTCTTCTTAGAAGATCCTGGGCTATTTACATCATATTTAGGGAAAGAAAATGTTCCGGGGAAAGCCAAATAAAATCCAGACTCTGCTGTAATTCCAGACTAGGTTAAGAACACACTAAGGAGTTTTACAGTGGTATCAGTGTCCTGGCCTTGATCACAGCCCTGTTGGTGCTGTGAAAATGTGGAGAAACCCCTTGCCTCAATGGCACAGATGTCTCTCAGGCTTTCTAACCTCCTTCTGATGAGACATCACACAGCTCAACAGGAAGCCCTACAAAATATTTTATTTCTCAGGGAACACTGCTAAATTGTTTTGCTGAACTGATGTAAGATATTTCGAGTTTACAAAAGAAAACCAATTTTCAAAGGGTAAAACTGTTGGGAAGTGATTTAATTGTTATTTTTCCAACATAAAAGAGTCCAGCAAGACCTCCAGTGAAATGGATTCCTACAGTAAAGGGTCATTTTTGATGAACTGTCATTTTTATCCATTGTGAAATTCAACATTCCTTGAGAATCACTATCTCCATTCTTCACAACTGAGATAAGAAGACTCAGAGTTAACTGAAAGGTAAGAACTGTGTTTCCAAAAGAGTTCCCTTTTCTTCCACTGAAATTTTCGATTTTAAAAGATTTCACACATATCAAAGGTGGGAACAGCTCTAATAACTTTTCCCCTACTCTGTTTTTTAAGTAGATAAATCTTCAGGCCAGTGACTCTTATAGTCTATGTACAGACTTCAACTCAACAGAATCCCAATTTCCAGCAGTGAATTAACGTTCTGGGAGTAATTAGTAAAAGCCTAATTTTTTTAAAACTCTGATTTAAGACCGGATGGTGCTGGAGATGTTTGAACTCCATCCACCAAGAAGAAACTCTGCGTATTATTCCTCCAAAAAAAACCCCAAAATTCCACTCATTTTTTTTTTTCCAGCAGGCAGCACTCGGAGCCAGTCACAGCCCCAGAAGCCAGGAGGAAGTGGAGTTCAAAGCAAAGGGAAAGGACAGGGAAATGGAGGAGAAATGAAGGGTTCTAAGGAGGGGCACCACTATTAACTCCCATTGCTCCCTCTCCAGACAGAGCAGCCTTTGACATCTGACCTTTGGGCACCTCGCTGGGCTCAGCTGACAAATGGCTCTCTCTGATTCTTGGAAGGAAAGAAAAATAAGAAACACCCCCCCTCCGTCCCCTTTGGGTCATGCTACCCCATCCAACTTGGAGAAATCATTTATCATTTATCTGATGGCTTAAGCACATCTGCATAAGAAGTGGCACACACCCAGAGAAGCTCTCTCTATTTCACAAACCCTTAGCAGTGCATTTTTTAATAGAAAACATCAATCCTGAGTAGCCTGAAGGAAAGAACCCTCTTTAATCATCCAGCACGCTGAGGACTAATTTCAGACAAAGGCTCAATGCTCCCAGTCACCTATAGCATGGAATAACTCAGATGATTCCTAAATTCACAGGGAAAGGTTCAATCGCCTTTTCAAAGCTGGATTGCAGATCCTGTGTTAATTACTACGGGAAATTACATCTCCAGTAATACTCAGCAAGGCTTTACAATAAATGCTGTCTGATCTATTCCTGCTCAGCCTTGAACTCTTTGTGGAATATTTGTAAATGTAATGGGTACTTCATTTCCACCACTGCTCCTGAATAATTCATACAGTGGAAGATCCTTGCATGGTTCCGTGAATTGAGAGACTTGGGGTATTTTGTTCTCTGTAGTTAATGGATTAAAACAGGGTTTTTTTCAGCCATGAAACCAGGTAATTTATCACCACAAACCCAAGTATGGTTCATACATCACTGACTCAACTGAGAAACACATCTGTGAGTCTGGATATCAGAACAGAAGAATCAACAATTTTAAATCATCCCATGTTGTCCAAAAAAACAACAGAGTTGCAAAATAAAATGCCGAGAAACGGCCTCGGATCAGTCAAAATATTTTATTTCCTTTTTTTTTTAAGGCCTTCAATTCAACCATTTTGTTCCTCCACAAAACAGCTCATTTTGAAACATCACTTTGAAAAGAGAAAAATAAATAAATCAAAACTCCTTTCCATTCAGAAAATGTCATAACTGGGAGCTCCAGCACTTTCAAGATATTCCTCCCCAGCTCCCTTCCAAGCAGAATTGTCAAAATTGGTAAGATTTCTTCAGCAATTTCTGTTTCATCAAAATGACATTTTTCCAGACAAAACTGTTGTGACAAAAAAAAAAAAAAGTCAAAACCAAAACTCAACAAAATTGAACATCTCTGATCCAATTGTCTTTGACAACAAGAGAATGTCTCAAAGATGCAAAACCTCTCCCTGGGTGAGTTCCAGAACATCAGTCTGACACATCCAGGTTGAACATGCAAGTTCCTCTTAGGTAACAACAAAAGAAAAATGAATCAACCTGAACCTCAGGGGCCAGAGATACCTTCAGATATGTTCAGAGCCAAGTGGGGACTTCCTAAACTGCAATTCCTACAGCATCTTCACCATTTTAACGAGGAAATTCCACATTCCAGCCTTAAAATGTGAGGACAAGAACACGGGCACCTTGTGAGCATCAGTCTCTGGAGGTGAGCGCTGAGCTCTGGGGTCTGCAGCATGCAGGATCCATGCAGGATTTGGTGGTGGAGCTCCTTCCATGGGCTCTGGTGCAATTTGCACTTCCATCTCTGTTTTCCTGTCTGCCCCCACCATCACCAGCTCTCAGCTCCCAGCTGATCTCTTCAGCTGGACTGAGATGTGCCCAGCCAGCAGCTGCCTTGTCTCTTCTCTGAATACTTCATCACAGGAAAATTCCAGGTGTCACACAGTGCTGGAGCTCCCAAAAGCTGTTTGCAGAGCTCTGTTGTGGGGCACCACCTCCATCTTCTCAGTGTCAGCAACAAATCTGTTTAATTCACCTGCCAAAATGACTCCTCCAAGCCCCCTGCCAGGGGAAAATGCCCAGGAATGCACTCAGGGAGAATAAATCATTTTGGCTTTGGCTCAGCCATCATCACCAGCTGTAACAAGATTCCCAGAACCTCATGCTGCTCATGTCAGACATATCCACAACCCTTTTTCTGTGGAAGGATTGCACAGCTGGAGCTCAAGGCACAGACAGAAGGTGGAGCAGGATATGCAGAGGGAAGTTCATCATTCCATTGCTTTTCCAGGCAGAGAAGGTGGAATTGCTCTCCAGAGCTGAGCTGATCCTGGAGACTGGTGGTGAAAACACTGAAAATCACCTCTATTTCTCCTCCAACAGAGCAAACATCACTCAGGTGGTCACTGTTTGCTGTCAGGGAGGAAGGGGTCACTCCACACAGCCACCCTGCTGCCCTTCACCCCTGCAGGGTTTGGGATTCAAAGCTCTGCAGTGTGTGGGGCAGGAGGGGCCTGAGCAGTGACCCCTGTGCAGGGATGGAGATGTGAAATGGCACAGCACAGCTCAGGGCTGTTGAGCCTGAAGTGCAGTGGATTCTCAAAGGACAACAAATTTTCCATGTTGAGCAGAAGAGGTCACTGGTACTGCAGGTGCCTGTGGTGGAGCAGGACAGATGTCTCTTTCCCAAATTCACAGGGCTGGAATTACCCTTTTAACCAAATTCTAAGCCCTTATCTTGGCCAGAAAAAAAATATCCTGCACAGATTTGCAGAATTCAGGAGCAGAGAGGGCCTAATGTAGTGTCAAACCTCATTTCTTTCCATCACAGACATCACATTTTTCTTCCTAAGCCCTGCAAAAACTCTCCCTGGATGGATGCAGCACATCCTCAGCCCACAGCAGTCAGCCTGAGCAACCTTGGTGTGAGCAGCTCTCTTCCTACCAGAGGAAAATTTCCCTGCAAACGGCAAAGCCTGAGGAAGAGTCACCAAATTTTGCCAGTGATTATTAGGATAGTGCCTGCCCAGCAGAAGTAAGAAGCTTGCTGAGATGGATAGCTCAACAAAGTGGAGTGTTCTGTTCCAATTCAATTAAAAAGGTATTTGGGAAAATGACAAATGCACCACAGAGCTCAGCACTGCCTGGGCTAGATCTGGAGCTCTGTGTGCTTTAAAAAGCAATTAAGACAAGACAAGAATCACCATTAGCCTTGGGGAAAGAAAACCCACAAGGCATTTTTAGCCCAAGGCAAGAAAAACAGAGGGAAATGCTCCCTCCAAATCAGAGCAGCACCTCTGAAGCCCAGGCTGAGCCCTGCAGGACACAGGGACACAAACAAGGCTTGGCTCTGTCTGACCAAGCTCAGCCAGGCTCTGCCCTGCAAGGGCAGCTCAGTCCAGTGTGAGGCAGGACCATGATTTATTCACAGTTTTGAAATTCTGGGGTCTAAAATGACTGAATGTAGAGAACATGTTGCAAGAAACAAGTAAGCAAGCAGGGCATCCTTCCTCTGCCAGCCTCATTGGATGGCTCCCATTACTGATTCTTCTACCTGAAGACATGTTCTACCCTGTCCCTGATGGTAAATCCTGGCTGGACATCCACATCTGCTTCCATAATCAACAAGAAATTGAAAATCTCTGAATAGGAATGCCAAGGATTCACTTTGAAAGCATGTGGCTCCTCATTTCTGGTAATTATCCAAAAAAGCAAAGATCTAAATAAAAATATGGGAAATGTGTTGTTTCCTTATTGCAAGATAAAGTAAAAATTATAAATGTCTCACTCAAATCAAAATGAAAGCATTTGTTTTGACACATTCCAGTTTAAAATGACTCTGGAAGAGACATGTTTCCATTCAATGTTTTGATTTTGACAAAAATCTCTCCAAAAAAAAGCCAGAAAAAAGTTTTGCTGCAGTTTTTTTTCTGCCAGCTCCTGGAGGGATCAGTCAAAGCTTCCTGAAGCTCAGAGTCATTAGCAAGCTGTCACAGAACTGAGACCCTAAAATGCATTTGACACATCAGATCACAGTTCCATCAGACCTGGAAAGCGTGCCAGTGCTGGATCTTCACACCTAACTCTTGGATCTGACTCCTTTAGGATTCACTCTCTTCCCTGATAGAGCAAGAGAAAGGAAATGAGCCTGGTTCATCCCTTGGGAATGAATCCCCCCTAGCCAAAACTCCAGGGTCAGCTGCTGTGCAGAAAGAGGAGCTGATGGATGCTGTGCTGCCATTCCCCTGTCCAAGAAGCACGCAGACAGTCACTCCTTCCAGGGGAGCAGCACCAAGATTTCAAGAAAAGAGCAGCAGAAACACGTCCTGTTGTAACCCTGAGCAGGAGGCTCCTGAAGAGACAGGCCCTGGGGATGTGGTGGGCACACACCTCCAGGGGCTCTGCCCAGGAATGCCCCAGCCTGAAGATCCTGTGGGAAAGCTGCAAAGTGCAAAACGTGCTGGTCTTGGCAGAGCACGAGGTTGGACTTTCCCAATCTGGCAGCTGACCTTGCTTTTCCTGCAGAGCTGAGCTGTTCTGGCTGCCCAGATCACAAAGCTGCTCTCTCTCTCTGAGCATTGAGATAATGACTTTCCAGGAGAGAGACTGTTCCTGCTCCAGTGAGCAGACCCAAGGCTCCACAACACGACCCCACACTCAGATTCCTTTTTTAGAGGAAACAAGCATATGTTCAAGCAGCCCTGACCCCAGCCCATGTCCAGGGGCTGCCCAGAGCTGTTGGTGCAGGCAGATGTCCCCACTTAGACACTGGCAGTTCTAGGGCACAGCTCCTTCCCCTTTTCCAGGCAGCCAATCCCACCACAGCTTTGTGGGCATTTCTTGCAGGGAAGTGGCACAATTCCTGTGGCACATTTCCATGCTCAGGAGCACTGGGAGTCCAGTTGAATCCCAAGTGAAATCTTTTATTGTCAGCACTGTGTTCCTCCCAGAAAAGAGATCAGGTTCTCCCCGGGCAGGAAAAGCATCACAAGGAACAGAGCATCCTGTAGCTGGGGCATTAGACTGAGAGATCAGAGCTCCAGCTGGCCCTGCCCTCAATGAACTGCAGAAATTTAGGGTTTAGGGTGTGGATTTCTGCATCTTCTCTGGGAATGTCCCACCTTCTTGCATCCCACACTTAACTGAGATGTTATATTAACAAATTAAATTATCTCACCCCAAATCTGGCTAAAGCTCTTTTTTTTTCATGCAAGGACATTCACTGCTTCTTTCTCCCCAGCAGAAACTTGTTCTCTATGGAAGGAGAAGATGGAGTAAAACATAAATGAGGAATTGACATTCATCAGCTTATGCAGCAATGCTAAACCATCCCCTTGGATCACCCAGACCCTCTGGATGATCATTAGCTCTCAGGGTGTTTCAGTCAAGTTTGCAAGATGCTTTATATCAGTCAGGAGAGAATTTCTAATCAACTGACACAGTTTAAAGCATTTTGGATGGGGAGGCACGTACGTAGGAACGTGAGCCTGAGCACAGATGTATAAAATTGTAGGTGATCAAAGGTAGTGCATCCAAGGCAGGATTAAAAGACGTTTAATACAGCTTTTCCCAATAAGCCTGAGAGATGAAAGAACTGCCACAAGGCCTTGCTTGAGGCTTAGAAATTGCTCTGTGAAATCAGCTGCAATTGGTAATTAAATGGAAACCTTGGGGGTGTTCTGAAGACTTTTTTTCATAGCCTGGCATGAGGGAACTCATCTTTAAATTATGTAGACTTTTACCATCCACGGAGGTGAAGGTGAAGCACCATCCTGCCACCCCTGCATGTCCTCAGAGGAGCTGGCTCTGTGCAGGAGCAGATGTGGCTGCTCAGCCTCTCTGTGCCAGGATCAGGGCACACAATCCCGAATCTGAGCCCCTCAGGATGTTCCTGGTTTCCCAGTGAATTGGTTTCCTCAGCTGAGGCAGCTCTAAACCAGGGAATTGTGCCCCTGCTCGTGCCACACAAAACCAGCCACGCTCTAAAGTCTCCCAGCAGCTCCAAGAGCATCTTCTTCTTCTTCTTGGAAGTGCCCACAGCTCCTCCACAGCTGCTTCCAGCCCAAGCCTTTGATCTGCTCCAGAGAGAGCCCAAGGCAGGCAGCAGATCTCTTGGTTGACTGGGGAAAAAAAGGGAAATCCTGATAAAAGACAGGAGAATGACAGCGGGGTTTTTAACCCATGGTGAGGGATTGGAAATTCTGAGTGTGCACATTTGGAAGGGAAACCAGAGCAGGGCAGAAAGCTCAGCCCTGTGGGTAGAGCATCCAAACCAGCCTTGGGAGATTTGGGCTGGGCTCTCAGCTCTGCCACCACTTTACTCAGGGCAGCTGAGCCTGAGCCCTTCTCATGGCCCATTTCCCTTCTCTCTGCAGTAAAAGGGGTCGGTCCTTTTGATCTACTTGCAAGGATGGGTTACTCACTGTTTGCTTGAAGAGTTCCCGGGATAACAAGGGCTGTAAACAAAGCAGACCTGCTACCCTGGATTGCAGTTCAACAGCGTTTAGAATCCTGTTTGATGCAAAGTGCTTTGGTTGGCTCCTGTTGTAGCCTTTCATTTCTAGATGGCACAACACTCACTCTGAGGCAAAGTACTCCTTCAGACAAAGCTGAATCTGCTGAAAGTAGCACTGGAAATCTTTTTTTTCAGCAGAGTAGGCAGCAGGTGAGGGCAGCTCAGCTGCAGACAGCTCAACAGCTGCTGAAAAACAAACTAAGACCAAAAACGCTTGAAAAATAATTAAAAGCAGGTTCAGTAAAAGAAATAAAAATAAAAAAATGTGCTAAGTCTCCCCTGAACACAATGCAGGTAGTCAGAAATAGCTGCCAGAGAGAGATCGACAGCTGATATAAATAGTAGTGACTCATGGTGTAATGGGGATCCAGTTCAGGGGAACAAATCCCTATCAGTGGCTCAGACAAAGCCTCCTACAGCAAACATCTCCGAAGGCACAGCCTAAATACCTGCAGGGATTTGGAAACACAGAGCTGGGGTAATACCTGTGAGGCAGAAAGCCCTTTGTGGCAGCCCCCTGCCCAGGAAGCACCCAGTGCTGGGGATGGCTTTGGTTTGTGGCCCAGGAGAGAAGGATTTATGCAGAGCATAAGGAGACTCTCTCAGACAGATGTCAGGAAAAATCTCCATGCATCAACTGTGCTGCTGCTGAAACCTGTCTGCCAAGAGTTCCTCCTGGAGGCCCTGGGAAACAAATAAAAGTGCTTTAATTTTCTGGGCCCTTCCAGCCTGGGTTTGCAGAAGGTGCCTGTCCTACACCTGCTGGCAATGGCACACAACCAGTTCACCTCTGGCACACAGCCTCTGCAGGATTTTTGCCAGCTCTCTTTGGCTCTGCAATCCCTATAAAGTTCTCCAGCACGTCCTACAGAGCCACCAGTGTCCAAACCAAAGATTCCCAGAGGACACAGCCCCTCAGAGCCATGGCCATGGCTGTGGGCAGAGCCCCTGGGCAAAGCCAAGGAAACCAGAGTGAGATGAGGGAGAGATGGAGCAGTTCACATCCCTGGATCCCACGTGCAATGGTGACTATCCTTTATCTTCCTTTTTTTCTCAGGGTCCCTGGAGCTGTCTCTGGAGGAGATGCTCTTTGCATCCAGCATTTCCAGCCTCTGAAATTGCTTCCTGCCCTGTGCTGATGTGGAAGTCAATCCCAGAGGCAGAGCAAGCCTGAGAAATAAAGAAGTCTGACCCAGAACAGGCAGGTCAGCAGCTGGATATTGCACAGAAATGGCAGTCTCTCCAACACAGGCATGCTTTTCTTTCAACTGCTTATAATTTTTTTGCCCCTCCATATAGTTCTCTAATAATCACCCTATTAACAATGTTCCATTTGCCACACAACTTGGTATATTAATCCTATTAGTTGGTACTAATCCTTTGCAAAACAAAATGGAAATATTCACTCTCTCATTTTCTCGGGGTAAAAAAAAAAATTTTAAAAAGAGAGAAAGAGGTGGGGAGAAGAGAAGACAAAGATGCTTTCAGAGGTTTTCTGTTTTGTGAGTTAATTGAATGGAACTGGGTCTCCTGTGGTCTCCATATAGAATTCCATTATCATGTAATGGGGAGTCACATCAAGCCTGTTGATAAGACACAGCCTGTCAGATTAAGCATTAACTATCATATTTGGAAACCATGCAGTTTTCTACCCATTGGGGCATCTAAACACAATATCCCATTTCCCTCTCCTTCCCCCAACACCTTTTCCTTTACTGCACACTAATTAAAGAGCAAGGGGAGGGGGAGACTGGTCTGTGCTGCTGAGCCCAAGATAAACTTTGCTGAGTAGGGAGGAAGAAATGAAGTGAGCATCCCAGAGAGCAGAGATCTTTCCTATAGAAAAAAGCCTATAGGCTTTCATTCCTCCACCCACCCCCACTTGTGCTGTATTTTTTCATATTTCTGTGAAAAATTACTGGCAGTTTCCATCCTCCCTTGCTCCACAAGGTGAGACTGGCACCTACTGGAATGATCCTGGAAAGGCTGAGACTGAGAAGAAAAAAAAATAAACCTTTTCTCAGCTTAGTTTCTTCTCCAGCTTCACATGATTTTTTCCCCTTCATCAGGCAAACAAACAGCTCTGCACACACAGCCACAGCACTCGCTGGATTTGACACAGCTCCATTTTTAAGCTGCTCTGTGGTAATTGGGGGAACTATCACGAGTCACTTCATCTCTGTCAGCCCATGGGGAGGGAACCACAGGCACAGGTCCTGACAGAGCCCCCAAGGCTCCTGTGGGTCTGTGGGGCTGCTCCCCCTTCACTCATGTCTCAGCACTCAGTGGAGGCAGGAGCAGACATCCCTGCAGGTACATCATCCATCTCCAGCAGCTTCATCTCCCCTTCCCTCACCTGCTTTTTCCTAAGGAGGATTTCCTTATGGGACCTGTCCACCCTCTGGGATTGAGATTTAGACCCCCAAATGCTGTTCTCCCACGATTATCCCCTAGTCCTAAACTTATTCTGTGATGTCCCCCTCCAAAGTTTCACTGGCCAAACTCAACCAAGCAGCAGCTTGGCTTCCCCCTGCCTCTCTCCCTGCTCCATCTGTCCCACTCTCCAGCCACAGCACCAGCCTTGTTCCCACTCCAGACCTCCAGCAAAGCCCAGCCACCACTGCTGGTGTCCTGTGAGCTCTGGGGAGCACAATCCAGCCCTGTCTGATCACCCACAGGAGCTGCTCCTTCTCAGTGGTACCCTCCAATTTTGCTCTGTGTATTTTATCACTTCCCTACCTGGAGCAAAGAGCCTCCCAGCTCAGAGACTGTCACACCAAAAGTCCCAAAATAGGCACCACAGGCTAAGCAAAGGCACAGAAAAGAGGGAAGTGAAATGGCTGCATGGTTTGGGGAGAACAGGGGAGAATCAGAGGAGAAAAGCTGGAGGACAGAGCCAATCCTGCAGACCTGCAGCTGAACAAAGTGCAGCTGGAGGCTGGGAACATCTCATGGACAGCAGCTGCCTCCATGGGAAGGATGAAGCATCATTAGGAGCCAGCCTTGTGTGTGTGCCCTGCCTGCCCCCAGGGCTGCTAACCTGAGCAGGAGTGACACAGAGAGAGCACAGAGCCACCCCAGCACGGGCAGCAGGCACCTCCTGATCTGCAAATCTAATCCCCCCTGTTATAAATGAGAA
>VZTT01065187.1:2048-18094 GCA_013400855.1 Buphagus erythrorhynchus
CCACAGAAAGAAAAGGGAAAAACTCAACCCCCGACACAGGTTGTGCTATATGAAGCATTTACATGGTTTTCCCTTAGCATACTATGTCCATGTTGAACATGATTCAAGGCCAAAAGCATGTCAGTTGTTACAGGGTTTGATTTTGGAGCATGCTGAAGGATAGAATACTTCAGTCACCAGTAGTCCAGGCACATGTTTGAATGAATTAGTTCAACCTAATGACACAATTTCTTATACTGAGGATGACATTATTTTTACCTAGGATTGTCTGGACTTTATTACTTCATCAGTGTTTCAGAACTCTGTTATAAACCAGTCAAAAGTCTTGAAATAAAAAGTAACTCCAGAGATTAGAAAACTCAAACAGAAATCACTAGAATGAATTTGTAGGACTAACATCTTAGTTTCTAGGCAAAAATCAGTTGGCCAAATTAATACATTTTAAACATTGAAGCAAAAATATTCTAATTGTTGTCTTTTATTTTATTTTTTCTAATAATCATCTACTGCTATTTTTATGATCCTCTTTAAAGTTCCTGTCAATCTTCATATACAGCACTGAGTTTTCTTGAGCATTTTGCCTAATTAGTTTGCAGAGGACTGGCAGCTGACACGACTTCCATTAATCAATTCTGATACTCTACATTAACTTTTCTTTTACCTTGTGTATTAATTCAGTGCTGTGGGCCTGTCAGGAAGTGGTTGAGAATCCCTCTGGGACTGTACACTTGCTTGAAACTGAAGTGTAGGAAGATAATAAATCATGTGAATTTCTGACACTTCTCCCCATTTGTCATTAGGCTTTCAGAGCAATTAAAGTCTGACAGTTCAGCCACAGAGATTCACTTGTTTTGCTCAAAAATGAAATGCAAGAATTGTTTTTTTAATAAACAGAATCTTTGGGGTTTTTTCCTGGATTTTCAGCTGCATTGATAAACAGCTCATTTCCCTGCTTCATCAATTGTAGTCTATGTCATGGCATGTCTTTTTCAGTATATGAATTTTCATTACTTATTATTTTTAATAATAATCAGGAGAATTGATAAATTATAGAAAGAAAAATATTAATAATTATAATAATAACAACAACAATAATAATAATAGCAGCAGCAGCTATCATCAGTGAGAATTTGTCTGTCATCTTATTTTCATTTTATAAAGTCAGAAAGATTAAATTAAAATGACTGTTTGTGGTAGAATGTCCCACAGAACCTAAGGAAACTGAACATCCATCTTCAGTGTGACTTAGATATCTAACTTCTTTCAAAAATTTCCTTCTTCAATAAATGCAAGAACTCATAAAATAGAAATATGTCATGACAGTCATGGCTTCTGCATCAGCAAGCTGGTGACAAAGTTTTCCTTTCTTACCCTTTATTGAGATATGTTCTCTGTTTTACCTCAAATTATATCAGTTTCTTGGGTTGAAATAAGTACAAACACATAGGTTCTGGATCCCGTGAGCTTCCCTTCTTCCCTCCTCCCTTATCCCTCTCCTTGGTTCTCTTTACTTAGCTAAACTACTAGAAACAGAGATCTTATAAATGGGATTGAGATCTAGGCTCAGATAAGGCACACTGCCTGCTCTCTCTCTCTCCCCAGCCCCCTCCTCTCCCTCAAAATCAAATTTTTATGTATTTAAGCAGTTATAAAAACATTTAAGGTATGAATTTACACAGTCACAAAGATGTGATAACTTTTCCTAAAAAATAACAGAAGAGATACATTTGATAATTGAGTTACTCTTGGATGAGAATATCTTTGTGTAGATTTAAATCAGCGTTCCCATAGTGAAACATGTAATTCCCACTGGCCTCTAGATAGACTTTACATCCTAGCCGACCTACAACTTATATGACTTTTTTAGGAGTCACTGCACTTGGATTTTTGCAGATCCAGTGACTGTCATATTATTTCTTGTGTTTCAGCTGACAAAAAGTCTCACATAACATAATGTCAAATAGAATTTCCAGTAGTAACAGGAAAAGACATAAAGACCTCTTAAGATCTTAAGATCCAAAAAAATCTATCATTTGTTGTCCCATATTACAGAAAGGAGCTTTACTAAAGTTTATTTACATTGCTGAACTTTTGACACATACATATATTTCAAGATAGAAAAGTGACCATCCAGAAAGCACCTTATCTCATGTTCCAGAAGCAATTTTTGTATGAGTTGAAAAGGAGTTCAGTACAGTCCCGGTCATAATCTAAGTTTTACTAAAAAAAGTTATTTTTTATGATTCAGAGGAGAGGATTGTTGAAATTATTGTCTTTTGTGTTAATTTAATTGCAAACAAAAGGAAATACTCACAATTAAACACTGGAAAAGAATCTTCAAAAACTACTCAGCAAGTTTAACTTTTGATATTCACAGAATCACAGAATAGGTCAGGTTGGAAGAAACCAGAGTGGAACATTGGCCCAACATCCCTGCTCAAGCATCATCAAGTATCATCCTGGAGCACATTGCATAGAAGTGTGTCCAGATGATTCTCTAATATCTCCAGTGAGAGAGACTTCACAACCTCTCTAGACAATATTTGCACAATGTTTTTGACAGGAAACAGGCTTTTAAAAAAAATTAATATGATTTAACTTTGTTGTAAAGAAATTATAGGAAAACCCTCCTGTGGCTACTTCCTTTGTTAGTGAAAATGTGTAGCCTAGTAGATAAAGTTAGTCTGTGTCACCTGCAAAGAGCCTTGAATATATACAAAAACTCCCCAAAAACTTCAGCATATGAATTAAGAAATAGATGTTAAAAAACCCCTGAAACTTCACTTAAATGAACAAAGAGTGAACAGTCATGTGGAAAATACTCAGATTATAGCCTTACACAGATTCATCCACAGAGTTGATGCTATTGGAGCCTATTGAACAGCTATGCAGTGTATGCCATTCTCTAGCCCTACTTACACAAATTTAATCAGACTAAATCACTAGATGTGATGAGAAAAGTGTTTGAACTTTTTCCCTACTGCAAGTAATTTGTTGGAGTTTGTGATATTACTTGGGTAATTAAGAGTCAATTATGCAGGTGAATATGAACATGAAAAACTGAAAATCGGTTGCTTCAGTTGAAAGGGAAAGATCAAGATTATAAATAAAGCTTACAATTTACAGAATATGATAGATTTGATAATAATTTGGAGAAGCTGAGCTAGTTTCTATTTTGGATAGGAGCATTAAATGATGAAAGCAGCTTATTAGGGCATGCTAATTCATGTGTAAAAGGGAGACCAATGTAACAATAGACAATATACTCTAATCTCAAAGCTGGTTAGAAGGTGTGATTTACATTCACGCTGGTTTGTAAGAGCAGGAAGCAACAGTTAACCTCACTGAGAAGATACACTTGTCAATAATATGCTAATGGAATAGATGCTATTTTGATAGCTAAGTTTTCAGATTTAATTTGAAAGTAATTTTCAGCATTTGTTTCAGTCTTACAGTCTCCAGTGACTCAAAAAAGCGCATTTGCTTCTCTCATCAGGTTGAGACACTTCTGAAATCAGATAGCTAAAAGTGAAAACATCTCCCACACACCGTCAGAGACTTGTCATTGCAATGAGGAATTAGAGGACCTAAATTTATGTGCTTTTTGAAAAGATATCTCAGTGCAAATAATTGGCAGTGATACAGAGATGAACTGATAGCATTGCAGGGTTGAGGGTGACCAAATGCAATTTGGACTTAGTGTGGTTATCTTTCTGTGTGGGGAGAGGGGCTGCAGTGGAACTTGGATAGAAAGGACATCATTTTTTTTAAGAAAAAAGCTGAATATTAAATGTTGCTGGTTTTTTATCAGATAAATGGATGTAAAAATATGCAATTGGAAAGTTTCAGCAAACATTCTGCTTTTTGCATTTATTTCAGACACGTCTGAGGCCTTTGAAATAAAATTTCATCTCTTTAATAAATCATTAGTAATAATTCCAGCTACCACAGTTATAAGAAAGTTTTTGCTTCAGATCAATGAAATTGCTTTGTATGGCTAGGCAGCCAAAAAGAGACTAACTCTTCAGGCTGGTAGCAGAGCTGAGCTGTGGAGCCCAAGAACAGCTCTGTTGACTTCAGAGGAGCTCTGGGCTTTCTGTAGAAAATGGGGAGTTGATGAAGTGAAACAGCATGTCGAGGTAAGCTAAAAACACCTGAGACAGAAAACCCTGAAATGCGCAAATTCCCTCCATGAAGAAATAATTATGGTTTTTATTGCACTTTCAATGCCTGCTCTGATTTTTACTGTCATGGTTAGTTATCTGCTTTTTCTTATTTTCCGTTTTATGTCCTTGAATTGTAAATACTAAATGTGATATTTTATTGAAATGGTAATCATTTATAGAACCATGAAATGATGAAGTGTAGTGGCACTGAATTACATGGACCTAGAAATATAGGTTATGCACACGTTTCCTAGGGAAGACAAAATCCTAGAATTATTTTCCTTTTAAATGTATACATTACTGACTCTGTTAATGTTCATTATTCCAGTTCTAATCTGCTTCAGGAAAATCTGTATCCTGGAAGAGAGACCCTTTGATCAAACCTGATTAAACCTTTCTGTCAGCTTCTTCAGCCTATAGAAGAGAATTCTGAGTACCTGGAGAGACTGAACTTCTCTTCAAAAGCTTTTGGAGCATAATTTGATTCAGTCAAAGCTATCTCCATAATCTTCTACAAAAACAAGGGAAATTCCAAAGTGTTTGAAAAGGAATAAAGTTTAGTTTTTCTACTGCGAGCTAGGAAGGTGTAGGGAAGTTATACTTACCAAATAAATTTTGTAAAGCAGAGAATGGTTAGAGTGTATAGTTCTTCCAGAGAGCTACAATAGCATTCTTTCAAAAAACCAAATGCAAATGTTGAAATAACAAAATAATATTTCTTAAACACTGGCTTTTTCTTAAATGCATGTATTTTCTTTAAGTTGCCAAACTGGTTATGCTTTTTATTAGTACTTTAATGTACTCAAAGATGATCACTCCAGGGCAGAATCTAAACAAAATAGTTGAGGGGATGTAAGCATACTTTTTGCTTATGGTCATTTTACCTGTGACACCTCTGAAGACTTTTAGCAAGAGTGATGGTGAAAAGAAGGTGAAAAAACAGTTGTGATTACTCACAGTACTGTGAGAACTCTTCCTCAGCAGAGAAAAACAAAGTATGCAGTTAGAAGATGTTTCAGGTTAGACTTTGGTTTACATTAGGGGCAGCTTGTACTTGTGGCCAAGTAGAGGGAGTTAAACCCCTGTGAATTACGTGTACAACCACATTAAGGCTAATTTATGTTGCCTGAGCAGTTACACTGCTGAGGTGACAATGATGTAATAAAAGTGCACAGAGTGGGCACACTATAAGAAGATATTTCTCAATGTCTGAATCACAGCAAGTGAAATGATTGTGTGAAAGCTTAACCCTCTGCTGTCATGAAGGCGGCAATTAAACTAATGCCACCTCAGCCTGGCAGCTCATTGTTTTCAGTTTCAAAATCTCTATTGTGTAGTCTCAGATACAGAACAATAATTTTGTTTGAGGCAGTAGGGGGAAAGTAATTAGAAAAGACCTGACTTTGTTTTTTGCATCTGTAATTAACAATTTCAGACTGAAAAAAAGTCAGAGGTAGAAATAGTAAATGATCCTGCTCTGCCCCAGGCAGGTGGTTAAGGAGGTGAGAGAGAGATCATGCAGGGTTCTATCTGGATCTCAGTAGGCAAGGCTCAGTAATAAATCGATTAATAAAATAACTGTTTTGACAGAATAAGAAGAATATTATAGTTAATGGTATATCTTATGTCTCATGACAATATGAGGCTGAATTTATGCCGGTGTAGGAAAGCTAGTAAAAATTTGTCAACCAATTAGAAACATTATTTCTTTGCAAGAGGATATTAAAAGATTAATATTTATATATTATAAAAATTATAATGTTTTCTTGTTATTCCTATGTCTCTGTGTTCTCTGAAAGGATGAAATTATGTTAGAAATGGATGGTGAAAAAAATAGCTGGAACTAAGAAGAAAGAAGACTAATGCTGGAAGTACCTTGAAAGACTAATGTTAACTGCTTGCTTTCAGAAGCTAGTTTCCTCTGTAGTCTCCTTCAATTAGCATGAAACCAGCATGGAGATACTATTATACTTCATTAGGGATCCATGAATCCAGGAAATGAAACAGTCCATTCTCTGTAGACACTGCAGACAGTGATAAGATATGTGCTTTGTAGATCTAATCTGTTTTCTTATGTCCCAGCCATGGATTGCAGCAGTTCTTAGAAAGATTGCCTAATGGTTTTGTTTAGCCATGTTTTCTACTTACAGGAAAATGACTCCACCACTAACCGTTTCTGTTGTGGTTTTTTGTTGTTGTTGTTTTGCTTTTTTTTCCCTAAAAGAATAAGTATTCCATAGGAAGATGAGAGACAATTCATGTTACAGGAACTCAGCATTTTACAGTGGCAAATGCCTCTGATAAAGTCATGATTTATGAACTTTTCAGGATAAAAAGCAAGACAGTGACTTATGGTTATCTTTCAGCAGACTGAGAAACCCACAGACAAACTGGCAGCAAGCAAAGTTTAAAAATTGGTCACAAAATCTGAGAAGATTGTTCTAAACTTTTTGCTCTTCTGCATTCATGAAGGCCTAGTGCTTTGTTTGGAAAGAAACAAATTCATTCTCAGAAGCTGAGTCATTTAACTGAATTTTCATTGGCGTGTTCAGGCACTAGTGCTTCAGAAAAATGTCCTTAATTAATGACTTCTGGAAGGAAGACAAAGTAGAATGAAATTAGAGTCATTCAAGATTCTGACAGTAATAGTTTGAAAGTCAACTGCTACAGGGTTTCTGAATAGTTCATGAGAAAATAAAGATTCTGTCACTTTAAAAACTTTAAATGTTTCTGTGAAAAGTAGAGACACATGTTTGCACATGATTGTATAAAGAAGTGATAGGTACGTTGTTTAGCCTGTCACATATCCACAATTGTGGAATTTATAGGCACAGGTTAAATTTTCAGGCTGGAGATATCAGGCAACCAATATGTATTTGATGCAGTAGATATTGCTAACTGGGAGTCTTCAGGTGAAAATCACACCAAAAATGTCAGTAAAAGAAACCTTTTATTGCCATCATATGCAGATTTTGGACTGGATGGATAGGATTTCTGCTCAGAATGAGGACCTGCATAACCAGTGTAACCATTAAAACAACATCAGGGTGGGTTACAAGGAGCCAGGATGTGGGGAAAAAAAATCAGGCTTTAAATTTTTTTTAAATCTCAGATTCAGACTGATTTCTCAAACTTGCTCATCCCGAGTGAGAAACCTGACTATGGCAATTAAAATACTATCTTGATCTCAGTGTCACTCTTCAGTGGTTTGGAATATTAATTAGACCAGCTCGAGATAGGGTAGCTACTTGTCCAACACTGATGTTCCAGTCATTGCTGTGGGCTACACAGAGCCAGGGCTTGCATCGCGGTATTTTTTCTTCCAGACAACTAATTTGGCAAGCAGTTCTTCTGTGACAAGCAGGCTTGTTTTCTGTCTCCCATTTCAAAAGGCTCTGGCTTTGCTAACTTCTCTAGAAGTTTTTTTTGAATCCTGAAATTCACACTGAAAGAGTAACCACCTGTTTCCCCAGGTGCAATGGTTGTGTCTCAGAATTGAATCTTGCCAAGAGACAGCTGCTACAGCTCTGGTTGAAAGCTGTGGGCAGCTACTTAGCATATCCACAGAAGGAAAGGAGCTAGAAGAAAGACATTTCTGAGAGAAATTTGATGTGGCACCATGTTACAGCGATGAAATTTTTTTTCATTGCTCAGGTGGGAAAAACTATGCTTTTTTTCCCCCACTGGAAAAAACTACAAGGTTAATTTTTCTTTATGCCAATGTCGCTATTCCTGGACCTACAAGTCTCTCTCTTTCTGACTCTCCCTTTACCCACCATTACTCTCCTGCTCTCCTGCCCTCCATCCCAACCCTCAGCTTCAGTTCCAGAGCACAGGAAAATATGTGTGTCTCCATTCAACAGAGAAATTGAAGCTAATGTTTAGATCCCAATGACTGTTGGACAACAACAGGCTGAAACATATGGACCATGCTGGGCTAAATCAACATTTCAATAAAAAGAAATGGTAGAGTGAATAAAGTAACATTGGTGTCAGTGAGTTAAAAAAATGGAGAATGGAATTAAGCTAAGAAAAAATATTCTCCACCATTTTCCTCAGACTGTTGTCTAAGCAGACTTACTCCAACCTCTTTCTCCTTATATTTTTCTTTAGATTTTATTAGCTTTTCATTAGTTTTATTTTGTAAAAGGGGAGAAGGTTGTTACCTCTCTGATGCTGTGTCATTTCTACATGAATAGATTTTTACAACAGTGTAGGTTTCTTCTCCAAAGCAAGAAAAATAGAAAGAAAGAAACCTGACCTCTGCTTCACAGCAGAGTAACACAGCCCTGTTTTGTGGTATTTTTCATTACACTCCCACTGCACAACAATATGAGCTGGGATGAGTTTTGCAGTCAGCCTTTGAGTTTTGTGTTTTGACACATAGACCAGAAAATAGTGATGGCTTATGGGGAAAGTGATGCTCAGAATATGTGGCCATTCTTCTAGAAACTCAGGCTTGAGAAATCTTAAGTGTCCATGTAAACATAGGAAGAATCAGTGATGTTTCAGGTTCACAGTGGAGATCTGTCTGAATTTAGGGTCAAGGGCTGGCTGTACTTGAAGAAACATAGGAGAGAGCAGAAGTGAAGAGATGGAAAGGCTCAATCTGAACTTCAGGAGTTCAGAGACATTGAGATATGTGATTGCTTTGGGAGAAAACTGTTGGCCAGGTACTAACAATTATTTTGACTTTCACAATGTGGCTTCCTTTCTTCCAAATATTATACAAATTTTGAAGATATAAAATCTGGTTTTCTTTTGAACAATGAATTATCCTCAAAGGATCTAAAGGAGATTTCCAAATCAATAACCTTTGTTCTTACATGGGACTTCAACTTTCTGGAAGCACCATTTAAGTGGGAACACTTCAACTTAGCTGGGAACACCACACAGCTGGCACAAACAGGTCCAGAAGACTCCTGAAATACCTGGATGATAACTTTGTGGTGCAGCTACTAGGGCAGCTGAATAAAAAAGATGCCTCCTTGATCTGCTGCCTGCCAGCAGGGAGGATCTTGCGAGCAAAGTGAAGACTGGTGGCCATCTTGGCCCCAGTGACCAAAATGATTGAGTTTAAAATCAAAGAGAAGAAGTGCCAGCAAAACTTCAGCTCTGGACATGAAGACAAAATCTTAAAATCCTAAGCATTTAAAGTTTTACTTTACTTTTGATTGTGGTAAGTAGTATAACTTGTGCATCTTCATAGATGAAAATATTGCCCTTATTGCCAAATACTTGACATGAATCATCAAAATTTTAATAGGTGATATGGCATGAATTTCAATAAGTAAAATACCTGTAAAAATAAAGGATTTTGATAAAAAATATTGGAAATTCTTGATATGTAGAAGTGCTTGTTCTGGAAAGAGCAGGAGGAATAGCATACATTTTCTCTAAAATAAATCAAAACATACAGTTTTCCCCATCCTGGAAGTAAGGAAATTTTTTATGCTTAACTTGCTTTATTTTCATAAAGGAGAATAATTTTGCATACTATTTTTGTGTTTAAAGTAGCCTCACCAAAGTTGTTTTAGTTTTGTTTCTGTTTAGGATAGCTCAGTTCTTATATTTATGGATAGCACAAAGCAACCACAATGTCTGATGGGGATCTTCTTTGAAAAATCTATTAATGAGGTAAACAAGACTGTCACTGGAAGCAAGAAAATGTTTCTAATGTTCTATGTTTTATAAATGCTCTTGCTCAGTAAGTTATGAACTTGCCATAATTTTATATGCTTAAGATGAATTCATGACAGTCAAAGAGCTGGAACTTCTGTTCGGTACAGGAGTTATAGAAACCACCATAGATTAGACAATGCAAATGTACACTTTTGTTTACTTGTGTAGCTTGAGAATTAAAAGAAGCATTATCACTCTGAAGACTGGAAGAAGGTGAAGATACCACAACAGTTCATTAATAAAATGATCGTATTTACAAATCAGCAAAATCTAAATGAAATGTTCCATTTTTGTCCCTAGAACATCAGTTTTAGAAATTTAAGGGAAATTAAACCCCTAGATACAACATTGTGATTTTCTGTTACAAAACAGTCGTATGTTCAACACCATTCTACTCAAAAACTCTACAGAAACTGGACAAAAGTCAAATCTTTATAATTGGAGAACGCCATTGTTCAGATCTCAAACACAGGGGCTAAGGTAAAAATATAATCTGCTGAGAAATCATTTCTTGTTTTGGCTTTGGAAAATCATATCTTAGCTATAAAGTAGGTTTTAAGATACATTCGAGTATTATCCATGTTTTAATTTTGTTTTCTGTACAGCATACTAGATAGTGAAATACTGCAATGTAAAAAGTAAATGACAAATCTTTAAGTAGGAAGCAAAGTGCATTTTAATGTTCTACATTTAAAAAGTTAATAACTATTCATAAATCTATTAAACAAACTGTTAAAAGTAAAATAAACTTTTTCTGATCTCAAATGGATGTGGATTTTGTATCTCCTATTGGCTAATGCCAGTGAAATTGAAAATCCTTCTCATTTGAACTTGAGAAATATCTCAAAATATTTCACTTGTTATTTCACTGGGGAGAAAAAACTCCTCAACAAACAAAGTTTTCTCTTCTGAATACTGCTAGACCTTAGTTCTCTTGCGTATTACATTGCTGAGACACAAAGCTAAGTGTTCATGAGAAGGTTCATGATTTTAACATGAAATAAAATCTCATTGAAGCAGGCATATAGTCTGAACAAGAGGCAAAGAAATTGTTAATAACATATTATTGCAACTGATAATAAGTACTTAGCAGCCCATGAAATACCGACAGGGCCTGAAAATGGAATTATGACAAGAATGGAATTATATTCTCAAAATAAGAAAGAAGTAAAGAATATGAGCTGGTAAACTAGACTGGAATCAGTGAACCAATAGGAAATATTCTACAGCTATCAAAAGACTTGAATGTCCCTGTCAAAATTAAGTTTTTTAAAAGAAGCGGAATGGTTGTGCAATGGTGATGAAAAATGCCTGAACATAACAGACTCAAACACCACAACGTTCTCCAAACCACACAACTAAAGCTTTATTAGTAATGCAGATTTATTTTGTTTTTAAAGACTAATGTGGAGGCAGAAAGCCCTGCGACAAAAGAGCCTATATCTCTCCCCTGGAGGGAGAACCCTTAGGCACTCTCTCTAGTCATGTGAGGTACTAATTCACTCCCAGCATGCCTTTCTTTGTCATGTTGATCTTCTGTACCCCATTGGTCCTTCCCCTTTGTGCCACCCCTGAGCCCTCAGATCATTCGTTGTTGCTCTACCCCGCCCCTCAACTATCCTATATCTGCCCTGCTTGCGCCTATACTGGGAGCCTGTCGTTCCTGGGCCCCTCGAGGATTGAAGAATAAACTCCTCACCTTGGAATTCCTCACGCGGCTCCCGACTCGTCCCTCCTTGCGCCGGCCGAAGAGCGAGGATTTCCTAAAAGAGCTGAAATCACTCCAGCCCGGGAGCGAACCGGAGGACGTGCCTGCACCACAGGAATGTCCTCTTGGGACACTTCTCTGGAAGGTGGCGGCACTCCGCCATCACCCCAGAGGGCCTGCCGCAACAGACTAATTTTAAAGATTAAGAGAGCAGTCATATTTTAATCTGGAATAATTCACTGTGAAAATTAAAACCAGTTGCTATCCTAAACCTGATCTTATACATCACAATTGTTTTTTTTTGTTTATTTGTTTGCTTATTGTTCTGTAGATTTTAGGATTCTTGAGAAATTTTGAGAAAAAAATTTTTCTTGGTTCAAGTGCAGGGGCATATCCGAATTGTATTTGAAAGTTATGGACTATATTGACTGGCTGGTGTAATCTGATTCAACTTCAAGGGTAGATTTATCATGGCTTATTCTAAGATTGATTCAACCTATAAAGCAAATACTCAGGAAAATAAGTTACATCGGTCCTTAGAAGTAGTCAGCCTAAATACTTGGTAGCATAGTTAATGCTAATACACAGGGAATCAAAACTTTCAGTCCTTGCAGGGACAAAATGTAGTGAATAATGGCCTATTCTTCCTTAAGGAATAAAAGTAATATGTGTGAATTTTTGAAAATATTTTAAAGACAATATGGAATATTAAAAGGCTAAATAATATTTAGGCAAACCAGTGATAAAGAATATTGTTTCAAAAAGAATTTTGTATGTAAAAACCAAACTACCCACAAAAAAGAAAACAACCTAGAAACCATGCAGTATCTTTTCTGTTCTGGAATTCAAATATAAACTGATTACAAATAAATAAACGAATCACACAACAGTCTAGAAAGTTTGAGATTTACTGGATTTATGACAAATCAGTAAAGCAGAACAAACTCTAAGATAAATGTAACAAAGTACTCTAAAAGACATCAAGGCAGACAAGTCGCTGACTGAAAACCTTGAGAGAAAATAGGTGTTTTAGCAATCCCACTAGCCAGGAATAGAAAATGACAAAAGAGAGTTCAGAAGAAATATGAGCATTTCAGACCATTTTATAGAGCACTGCATACTACAGATAATACACTTATTCAGCAGGATCATGTAAGAAGGAGAAATTTCCTTTTCTTGGAAGGGAAACAAAGGCTTCTGGACCTATAGAGACTGAAAGAACTGCTGATTACAGGACCCCATTACAGGGACAAGCATTGTTGCCGAGGTCCTTAACTATGTGTTGGTGGATTAGGGAATCTATTTACATGAGACCATCCAAGTTAATCGAGATTTGTTTTAGGCAAACACAGCAGATGTTAAGATCCTGGCACTCCTAAGACATGCTAGTGGTCTAACGACTTTGATGTAGCCAGTGCATATACCAGAGTGAGGGCTAATCAGAAATAATCAGAAGCCTCTGGTAAAAGGTGAGATTTTGCACTCCTAGTCTTTACAAGGTGCTTTGGCTTCTGGCGAGGTGGAAGGTGCTTTCCTGTGTTTCCATAGGTTAATGAGGGAATCCAGGAAGGGATGTTCCTTGTTGCTGTCACTGCTGACATTGGCAGGGCATCTCTGACCACCTAGAAGCCCTCAAAACAAAGGAATAATACTCAGAGCAGACAAAGAACATTTTAAAACTCTCTATTGAGCTTACTTTTGTACACCCTCCTTCTGAAACATGACTATATTCCAAGCCTGTTGACTTTATACTGCCCTGGGAAATAGAGAGCTGCATGTCAGTTGGGAATCCTAGTATCTGAAAGAGACCTGCTGTTCTGTTAAACATGTTTTTAGCTTAGACAGCTAAAAGTAAAACAAATTTTTAAAAAATGCATTAATCCTTCAGAACATTGTGGGTTTAAAAGCAATTTTTATATTCGTCTGGTGTAAAAATCCGAAAGTTCTTAACTTAGGCAGTACAAAGAATTTTAACTGAGGAGAAAGGCTACTGTTAAAGTGTATGCACTCCAAAAATTTAATTTTCTACTTCCGTGTACACATACGTTTTTATCCCAGACAACACTACAAGGATTCGACACGGTGCTTGCCCGAAAGCAGGGTACAAGGATTTGCATATCAGTACTAAATAGGCTTTCCAAGGTAGGCAGTCTTGCAACTTAACACACAGTGGTGTATCATCATGCAATTTGGGTGAAAGATGGTACAAAACAGCATGAAAGCTTATTCAGAGATGTGGATTAAATCGAGAAAAAAAGTAATGTGTGGAAATGGTTTACATAATTGACTTCTGAAAAAGACATAAATTCACACCAATAAACCCCTTTCCTAAGGCTGTTTTAAGATTCCTAGATAAATATGAAAAATTGTAACTCTCTCCTTATTTACCACTATAGATGAAAACAAGGAATTCGACCTTAAACACCCTCCAGCATTTATTTCTCATTGACTAGCTGAGCTAGCCACCCAATTCAATCAACTTTTTGGAGAGGAAAAGTACTTGCTACCTTACTGAGAAAATTGTACTAATCTTAGTGTTTTATGCACCATTTGAGAAAAACTAAAACAAACAGGGAATCAATTCAGGTGAAGGAGTGAAGGGATATGTAGTACAATGGGTTGTAATCTTTTTAATATTCCAATTATATCTTTGAGGAAAAAATTATTTATTTATTGTAATACCCTTGTATATTGTAGCTCTTGTTATTGTGCACTGGTAGCTGGAAAGATGCTGATAACACACCAGTGTTTTGGCTGCAGCTGAACAGAGCTGGTGCAGCATCAGTGCTGTCTCCCCAGCTTTCCATGTCCTCCACTGCCTCCCCAGAGACTGGGGGTGGGCAAGATCCTGGGAGGGGACACAGCCAGGACAGCTGACCCAAATTGACCAAAGGGATATTCCATACCATAGGATGTCAGCACAGATATAAAAGCTAAGAAAGGGAGGAGGAAGGGGGGAGGTTCCTAGGAAGTGGCCAGATAGTGAATGCTGATGAGAAGTCAATAATAATTTTTTTTTCTTTGTTTATGCATACACAAAGTTTTGCTTTTGCTTTAGTAAACCACCAGGCCAGCCATTCAGAGGAACCCTGATGTGTGGTGGCACAGACACTGAGCACGTAGAATGGCATGAGTGTCATCCAGCATGCGATGATGAGTTCTGAGAGAAATCACGTGGATGCACTGTGCTACCCTGAGCTTTTCTTTTAAAATACCCTGATTGTTCTCTTCTCTGTGGACCCAGCTCTCAGGTCAACCTCTGCCATCCATGACAGACAGTGATGTGACAATTTCATTATTCATTGAGGAAAATGCCAATACACTGTTATGTGTATACATCTAAATGGAAATCTTTCCTTTTATGGAAGAATAAAATAAAGTCAAAATGCTGTTGCCCTGAAGTACCACAGCAGATCAGAAAAGAGGTCATTGAGACAGAGGAAACTTAAATATTTTAAGACAACATGATAAAAATAAATTGATGCAAACCAAGTTATGTCATCAGGATTTCTCACACTGACTGTTGGATTCAAGCAGGAATAGGAAATCAATGAGAACATTTGAATTCAGTGGAAAATAGAGTCAAAGAGTAATTTTCCATCAGAACTGGCTTCTAGTAGCTAAATTTCTACTGTTATCAGTGTTTATAATTATTACCTCTTAATTTGCATGCATATTTTTACATGCAAAAAATTTGTTCCTAAGACTTTCTCCAAACAGTAACAGTGAGGCATTATTTATAAATATCATAATTATGACGTCTATCTAAATGTTGAAGTTTCCAGCAGTGGAGCTATGGTCTGAATTTAGAGAATTAAGGATTTATCCCTGTGCAAAATGGCTTTGACTGATTCAAAGGTCATCCTCCCATATCAATATGATTGGCCTCATTAACATTATGCCATTGATTTCTTGTCATTGCATAGGATTAGAGTTGAAAATCATGCAGAGTTTCAAAACACCTGCTGTATGGGCTCATCAAGCCATGATGATGGTCCTTTTTTGGCTCCTTGATGCTTTTACATTCACAGAAATCAATTTAGTTTCTGACTAGAGCTTTTATTTTGTTTCTGCATGAATGCAATTCTAGTCTTATAAGCAGAGATTTACAATGACTGTATTCAAAAGCCTTGATGTGCATTCAAAATAATGCTTCAATTTAAGTTTAGCAGAGGGTATATTAATGGGAATAACAGATTTGAAGTGACTGTTTCAGAATAGCAAGGGAAGGTGTATTTTAAAAATTCAGTTATTAATAGAATTAAGGATTGTGGCCTTAGTTCAGAAAATCATCAAAGAGAAATGACTAATTTTTCATAAAAATTCCACAATATCACTAACATAATCTATCCTTATGAACAAACTTAACACTAAAATTACAGAAGTGTTTTCATTAATACTAATGCACTGTTGAGACAGCAGTTAGAGTAGTATGCTTCTTTTTTCCTTGAAAAACTTCAGAAGCCATGGTTTTTTTTTTGAGTGCTATA
>VZTT01065190.1:0-38299 GCA_013400855.1 Buphagus erythrorhynchus
CCGGGCCCGGGCGGGAACCGCGTGTGTTTGTAACGTGTGTGTTGTGCTCCAAACCAAGGATCCGAGAGGGAACCGCGTGTGTTTGTACCGCGTGTGTTGTGCTCCAAACCAGGGGCCCGCGGGTACCGGCCAGGCCGGTCCCTCCCCGCTCGCCCCGTCCCTCGCTCACGGGGCCCGCTCTGTGCTCCCTCCGCAGCGCCAGGAAGGGCAGAGTCCAGCAGGATCCCCGGGGAAGGGGGCTGAAGGCAGCGATCCTCCTCCTCCTCCTCTCCGCCGCGGCCGGCGGCGGCCTCGTGTTCTGGAGCCACCTCCGCACCGAGGATGGGGTCCCCGAGGGTCGAATCCCTGAAGATGGGGTCACCGAGGTGCTGGCACATCGCAATGACAACCTGCGGGACAAGTTCATGGAGGTGCCCTGCTCGGAGGACTACGACAGCCACAAGCGATTTGCAGGTAACTGGGCAGGGCTGTGCGCAGTGGATGCTCAGGGGCCAGGACCAGCCTGGCTGCTGCCGGGCCGCCAAACCTGGGCTGCAAAACTCCTGTATTTCCAGCAAACTCCTGGTCACTGTCTCTTGCCTAAAGCCTCAAATGTTCGTGCCCCTCGCGCCAGCCCAGAAGTTGATTCTGAGAGGTTTTTTCCTTCTGAAACTGCTTTTGCAAAGACTCTATGAAATAATATTTTGCTAAGTCTGTTTCTAGTTTCTTTTCATAGTCTGTTGATTTCTGTAGTAGGTTTGTGAGTGAGTTTGCTGCTGCTCAGTACCATGCAGGGCATGGAGTGGAAGTGATTCAGGACATTGTATGATGACTGCACAAGTGCCAGCTTTTGACACTCGTGGTCTGAGATGTGTCTGCCAGGCACCAGGGGGGTGCCTGCAAAGCGCTTTTCTGTCTTTGTGTCTTTTAGCTGAATTCTGTCAAATTGGTATCTGTTCCCCCTGGCATTTATTTCTTTGAAGTGTTGAGGTTGGTTCTTCAAGAGACATGGAAGATTTTAATCTTCTCTGACAAAGAGCAGTGAGAGTCTGACTTGCAGCTTCTGTGGACGAGCAGTGCTGATGTTCTCTTTCAGGTTTGCAAAGTGTGTTGTGATGAACGTTTGTGTGATGAACAGAGAGCAGCTCTGTTCTTGATTTTTGTCAGTATCTCTGGCTGTTGACTGATAAGCTGTTGAATCTAAAAAAAGTACTTCTGAGTTAGTTTTTAGCCACATTGGTGGTTGTATCTGCTTCATGATGTGATTGAGAAAACGCTGACACAAAGCTGGAGGAAGCTGCTGTGAGCTGAGAAAGAGCAAAGGTGATCAAGAGCTGGAAAACCTGTCCTATAAGGAAAACCTCAGGAAGCTGGGTCTCCTTTCCCTGGAGAAGGCTCAGGGAGAACACATGTCAGTATTCCAGTGCTTAAAGGGAAGCTACAGAGGACAGAAGCTCTGTCTTTGCAAGGAGCTGCACAGAGAAGACAAGGCACAGTGGGTACAGGTTGCATTGGGCAAGGATTCATCTTGATATAAAAAAAAATTTTATAAAGAGAATACTCAGTCACTGGAACAGTCTCCCCAGGGATGCTGTGACTGAGGGTTTCCAGGGTGTAACTGAGCACTGTGCTAGATAATCTCACCCAGGCTCTATGGACCACAAAAAGCTGAACCAGATGATCTTTGAAGGTCTTTCCCCACCTGGGCCCTTCTGTGATTCTGCAAATTTTTACTTTCTTCTGTGCCAGTTCTGATAGAGAGTGTTTGACAAACTGCAGCTCCCTGTGTTCTTCAGGTGGCTGGTCCTGGTGTTGTTGGTCAAAAATACTTGTAACATGAAAGAGAAGTTTATGTGGAGTCTGGGGTCACATAGTTTTTCCTCAGTGCTGCTATTGAAGCATCTTTTTTTTTGAGGATTTTCCCCAGACGTTATTTAGGCCAACAAAACTCATGTCAGGAAGCTACCAACAAAAATATCTGTCTTGGTAAGGTAATTTTTTTTTTTTACAGAACACATGTTCTGTGTTAACTTTTCATAGTTCTTGTAAGGGGAAAACTGCTGCTGGCTGTGTTTATTTATGTAGTACAAGGCCATTGAAAACTGCAGCTGGTGATTTGGTTATGATTGAACTGGGGCTAAAAGTCTCTGGATTCTGCTACTGCAGTGTTTGCTTACCAAAAGAAATCCCCCAAACCAACAAAAGCTTACTTTTCCCTTCCCTGGTTGCAAGAGCAATTTTTTCAGCTGTGGCCCTGTGGTCTGGGCCATCTCACCAGTTATCCTTTTCATTGTTTTCTTTCTATTCCTCCTTTTTCATTCTATTCTTTTCACTGTAAGGAAGGTTGGAACATCAAGGAAGGCAGGAAGTTGAAGCACATCTCTCTAGGAATAGGAATGAACATGTTCTTTATTTTTGAGGGTGTCATGGGGAACAGCAGCAAGTGCTGACTGCAGGGTGAGGTCTCACCTCTTGGCTTGGATGGGGATGATTGATTCACCTTTGTAATTAGGTGTTTGCTTGATGCTGCTGCTTAAATTCTGTGATTGGGATTTTAGCAGAGGTTGTGACCCTGCTTTCTGAGGATGGAGCTGTTAATTGGTTAATTAAAGCCGAGCTGTGATAAGAGCTCTGCCTGGACTTTTCCCCACGTGAGGGTGGTGATGAGCTGCAAAGGAGTTTTGTGTGTGTCCCATTCCCCACAGCCCAGTGAGGCAGAAAATGTGGATTATGGATCAGCTTGGCAGCTTTAGGCACTTGGGAAATAGGTTTCTGTCACTCAATAGCTCTTCATTCTCAGTCCTTAGCCTGGTTTGGCACCCACAGCTGCAGGCTCTGTGTCAGGAGGAGACACGTTCCTGTCACCACTCAGTGTCTGATGCTCAGCTGTGAAGTTTCCACAGCTAAAATGAGCTTTTTATTTATGCACCTGTCCCTGCTTCCAGCTGACCTTGGTGCAACTGAGCTTCCAGTTTGCTTCAAGTGATTTGGTGGCTGGTGTCAGAGCAGGATTTCTTTCCATAGCACTGCTTGCCTGTAAACATGCTTCATACCAAATAAAATTTGCTATTTTTCAGAGGCCAAGCACTTAACTTACTATATTTGCAGAAGGTAGGGTGTTATGTGAGCACAGTCTCACCTGCATTCTAAACTCTTTGGGCAGATCTTGGCCATTTCTGCTCTCCTGAGACACTGTTAACTACTTAAACCTACTGTGGCCACCGTGTGTGGTGAAATCTTACTTCTGCTGTGTGTTGACATTTTGTGCCAGTGCACAAAGCATCCGTGATCACTGCCCAGGAGACAAAGTTAAGGTGCTTTTCCAGAGACAAGGCTAGGGGATGTGGGAAGCAGGGATGCCTGGAAAGGTCTGACTCAGACTGCTCTGGGGATGGCAGCTGTAAATCTTTGCTCTTGTCTGGCTTGGAGAGGGATTGTTCCCTGCACAGGGCAGGAGGTGGAATGAGATTATCTCCAAAGTCCCTTCCAACCAAACTGTTCTACGATCCTGTACCTCAGGGGAAGATCTTCACAGAGCTTTTTTCTCCTATGAATTCTCTCTGTCTCAGCAGTGAGTGGTTCTTGGCTAAATACCACTTAGTAGGAGACACAGCTGCAGTTTGGGTGCTTGGCCTTTTGTGTTACATTCTGGTTTTTGTGCTGAATGGAGCAGGGGCCAGTGGCAGTACTTGTGTTTTACATGTTTTGGTATGGTCCTCCTTTCCCTTGATGTACTTGATAGCCAAAGCTGATGGGGCCTTATCAGATACAGGGATGTATTTTGTGTCTACTGGGCACAAATTTGTGGAACCTACCAAGTACTTGCAGTACTAATCTGAATTTCTCCTGAGATTCTGCAGGTATGTCTTTGACACTTCATTGCTCACATGTGCCATGATCTCTGAGACAGAGAGGAAGGACACTTTTCTTAGTGCTGAAATTATTTTCAGACAGACTGTTCTGATTTTTCCTTAGCATTCACCCAGTGTTTGTGCTGTACTGTTGGTACCTCACTGACTTTATGCTGGACTACATTTTTCTGTTAGCTGGAGTGTTTTCTCCATTTGGGAAAGTTTATGCTCCTGCTTTCAGAGCACCTCCTGCTTCCAGGACTCTTTGCCAGCTCTCTGTCAGAGACCCCAGACATTGTCTGAGGTAACCCTGTAGTTTTTCCAAGCCTGGACTCTCCAGCACTGGCCTTTCCAAAAGGGTAAGAGCTATATTTACAGCTGGAAAAGGAACAAATCTCATCTGAAATCAGAAATCTTTGCAGAATGTTGTGGAAAGGAAGCTCTCAATAGCCATGTTTGTCCTGGAGTATTAAATTCCTCCTTTGAGTTTACTCCTTTCTAGCTCTTTTCTACTTGAACACCAGCTTTCCCTTGCAGCCCACCTGAGACATAGCTGGGGTATATCCAGTAATAGGAAATGGAAATTTCTACAGAATTCCTGGCAAAACTTCTCCTGTCAGCCTGGTCATTGTTATGAGTTGCTTTTGATCAGAGCAAACTGATGCTTTTGTCCTCCATGGGTGAATTGATTGATTTCTTTCCAGGAATTTTGTGTTCTGATGAACACATAGTTCTTGAAGTGACACTCAGTTCAGGAGCCCTGGGTGTGTTGGCAGGTATCAGAAAACACACTCAGCCCATCTCTCCTGAGGCTTTACATCTGTAAATGGATCTTCCTCAGAAAAGTGCCAAATGTAACATCCCAAGGTCTCTGGGGGCTCAGGCCTGATTTTATTTCTTCTTCTTGCCTGCAGATTGTTGTCAACCAGACTTCTAAGAGCTTTCATATATTCTTCACCTGAAACTCTTGCTGCTGACTTGTTATTCCCAGGAGCTTTTAAAATTTAATGTTAGATTTCTTAGCAATGAATTTTAGGGGACTTTCTAAATCTTATATATCCAAGCTGTGTGCTTCAAGAGTGACTTCAGAGACTTTTTTTGCAAAGTCTCATTTATAAACCTGCCCTTTGGGTGGTTGAAGTGGGTTCAATGGGTTCTTTTCCTCCTCTTTGTGTTGCAGGTTGCACTCCTAGGAAGTGTGGAAGAGGTGTGACAGATGCTGTAATCACAAGGGAAGAAGCTGAAAGAATTCGTAGGTAATTTTTCTTTTAGATCTAACTTTTAAAAGCACTGACTTTAATGACATTGTGCCAATCTGAGGTGTAGGGTGGGTGAGCAGGATGGGTTAGACTGATTAAAACACAAAATTTTTGTTATTAAAGCCATTTTCCATTTTTGCTGTAGTGATGGCAGTTCTTTCACACAGAATCTGCCTGGCTTTGAGGGGCATGAGCACTCCACAGAAAGGAAGGAGAATTAATTAAATTAAGTTTTAATGGACTTTCACTTGGCCTCCATTTGGCCTTTAAAAGCAGAACAAAACAATGTAAGCCTTATTGCATCTGTGTCTGTCTGGTAATCACCAGCTGGTGCTGACCCTGTAGTCCTCTGTGAAGGGACTGTTTTTAGGATATTTTTGGGGTTTGTGGATGGGAGCTGCAAGTTCAGAAATCTTCTGCAACCCAAATACTTTATTTTCATGACAGGCTGGAATGTTCAGCTTGAAATAAGTGGGAGCTGCTGTTAACTCAATTGGGTTATACCTGATGCATCAAATACCACTCTGTGAGGAATTACATATTGTAAATAAGGATATTAAAGGACAAAGTAATCAGACTTCAGTTCTCATCTGAGATTATTGTTTTGCCTGCAGAATAGCAGAGAGGGGACTGTCCTTGGGAGGATCTGATGGAGGGGTGAGCAGTGTCTTGTTATTTTCTACATTCTTTTACTGCCAAGGCAAGATTACAAATGCATTTTTTGGGAGATGATGGAGAATATTTCCGTTCAGACTTGGAAAATAATTGATTTGGAAAGGTCTTTCACATTAATACTTCTGCTAGCAGTGTAACTCCTGACTTCCGCAATACAGTTGCCATGTCCTTGTGTGTAATTATTTCTAGCACCTCTCTTGAACTGATTTTGTCTTCATCTGGAAACAGTTGCTATAGCAGAACTGCAAAAGTTTGTCTTCTGAAAGTAAATTGCAGTGATTCACAGCATCATGTAAGGATTGGTTTTGTGTAATGACAAAAAAACCATGCAATGTCTTAAGTAGCCTTTGGAATAATATTCTTTAAATTGAAAGAATCCTACTTCTCTTTAACTAGCACATTTATTTTAATTTCTTTCCCCCATCTTTGTTCTCAGAATGTTTTTGTGTGTGAACAGGAACTGTTTCTTGAGTATTTGAAAACACAGACACTTCTTTAGGCCTCTGCTGAATTAAGGCATATATTAGCAAAAAAAGAAAGATTTCTGTGGAAAAAAAAAGAATTTATTGTCCATGTGATTGCTGAGAAAGATCTGCAAAAAATATAAACCAAGAAATGTAAGCAGTGCTGCCCATCTCAAACAATGTGTTTAAAAGATTTAACATTCTATGTTCAGTTCTGTTGGGATTCCCCAGATTTTTTTTTCAGTTCTGTGGTTGCAGAATTTGCCACTTTCCCTGGATTTCTCTGCCTGTTGGGACTCCCTGTGTGGCTCCTGGAGCTGTCACCTGGGTTTGCTCTCCTCTGCTTTTGGGACTTACGTGGGATTTTTCATTACACTCCTGCAGAGAGGGATTAGAGTGGAGAGGTGGAACACACAGAGCTTGGATCTGGAGATCCACAGAAAGTTCTTGTCCAGCTGGGGGTCAGGAACTGGGGAAACTGAGGCAGAGAAAGCTGGGAGGAGATGAGAGGGGGAGGTAAGCTTGCTGCCCAAAGCCCAGAGCTGGGCAGGGCTGCTGAGCTGGCTTAGTTGGACAACAAGCCAGAGTGACAAACAAATATAAATCCATCATCTCTGGTATTTTGGAAGCTTCATTTTGCCTTTTTTTTTTTTTTAAGGGGAGGTAAATGAGAGGGAGGGGAAGATGATACTCTCTCTCTGCAATAAAAGAAACCTGTTAAAAATCTGATGTCTGTGGAGAGGTCTGGGCTCTGAGCCAAGCCTTCTCACATCTCATCATCTGTAAATGTGAGGAAGTTCTTGTGTGCTCTTAATTCTTGGGGAAAGGTTCAAAAAGAAACTGTAATGTTGTATTGAGCACTTAACCAAAATAATGGATAAAAACTGAAAGATGTTAGAAGCAAGAGCTGGCCAGTGTTTCTGGGAAATTGTAAGAGTCACAGAATGGTTTGGGTTCCACCCCTGCCATGGGCAGGGACACCTTCCACTGTCCCAGGGTGCTCCAGCCTGGCCTTGGGCACTGCCAGGGACCCAGGGGTGCCACAGCTGCTCTGTGCCAGGGCCTCACTGCTCTCACAGGGAAGAATCATATTCAGGAGAATCCTTTAAATACACCCTCCTTACCCAGTTTCTTCTATACCTCGTTCTCCTGTCCTTCCTTTTTCCTCTTCCTTTCCCCATGTGCCAGCCCATATTCCATGGTGCAGATCTTTTCCTGGCAGTGCTATCCTGGCTCTCTGATACCATGGGATCCTGCTGGATGTGTGCTGATGGGATTTAGATGAAACTCTGTGTCTTCCTTTGAGCCTCTCATCTTTTCCAGTCTCTTACCACAGAGCATAAAGAATATTTTCAAGCCTTACTCCATCCAGCTTTGTCTGTGTGCTCCCAAGCTTCCAGCCACTTGGAGTATGTCTGCCTTGTTGCTTTAAATTTCTTTGGCTTTAGTGTGTTTGGATAATTCTGTCCAATTATGTCTGCTGTAAGACTAATTTTTCCTTTAAAATACCTCAAAGTTACGCTGTTTAATTATTTTTAATTCTTACTTTAGCCACTTTGTTTTCTTTGCTGTTTGAAATAAAACTTCTACGGGTTTCTATTGGGATTCAGACTGCATTTTCATTGCCTGGGTTTTTCCTCTTAACCCCTTTGTAAGCAACATGTTTGGATTTTTGTCATATTGTTATACTTTGAATTCTCAGAAGTGGATTTGTGTCTGTGTGTCTAGATATAATTTATTAATTTAAAGGTCTAAACTTGCAGTTTGTGACTTTGTCAATTCTCTCTTCCCTTAGTTTGCTGCCCTTCTCTGGAGTACTGGAGCATAGCACCAAAACCTTGTTTCCCATTCCATCTTTTTATGTTGAGGAAGTCTTGACAAACATCTGAATTATTGAAGCCTCCCAAGGGTCATGTCCCATTTGTCATGCTGAGCTTTCTTATCTTCCTTTGTAACTTTTCCTGGGTTTATATTTATTTATGCAGACACACACAGAGTAAAGCTAGAGGGGCCATGGTAATCTTCTGGTCTAACTTCCAGCAGAATCCAAACAGGAATATTTTTTCCACCAGCAAGCTGCTTTCCCTTGTACTCCTGTCTCTGTAAAGTCATTTTATACTCTTCCTTATTCACAGAATGGGAATTGCATTTGTTGTCTTGATGTTAGCCTCAGCTTTTTTCTTCTTCATATAGATAATGACATTTCCCTTTCCAACTTGCTATTATTTTGTAATTCTTCTATCCCTGATATTTTTCTGCACATCACCCCCACTTTTGTGAGCACTCATTCACTCAGGTGTTGTAGGTGCTGCCATCATAGCAACCCTCTGGTGTGAATGAGATAACTCATTCACTATCACACCTATCTGTATTTATTTCAAAGCCCCAGGAAAGAAATCCCTTGGTGAGCCAGTCAGCTGCAGTGTGTGTCCTGCCTTCCAGCAGAGCTGGCAAGAGTAGGCACCCAGACCTCCTTTGCAGGGAAAAATTAAATTGTTCAGTCACTGGGAGAAGCAAACAAACTGTGTGATGCAAAACAAGGGGTTCTGCTGTGGGCCCTGCAGCCCAGTGATTTTGCAGACTTACCCCTTGTTCTGCTTTCAGCCCTCCCAGCCAAAATCTGAAGTCCTCAAAATGCTGCCAGCTCTGCCTTTCCCTGTGCAGAATCCCTGCCTATCTCAAAGCTCTGCTGCAGGCTGCACAGTTCTTTTCCTTCCTGATGAGCCTTCTGGTAGTGCATAGGAAACACATACTGAGGGGTGAAAAATGCACTTGGCAGCATCTTCCACCTCCCTCCCAGCTCTGTGTTGGTGTGATTATCCTGGCTGAGCTCCAGGAAGCTGCAGAGGAGCTGGCTGTGTCCAGTCTGTGTCTGGTGTAAATTTGTGCTGAACTCTGCAGCCAAATTCTGCATTTACCTTCCCCAGCAGTAACCTGAAGCTCCCCCAGGCTGGCTGAGGTGTGACTCAGGCTGGTCACCCTCGTGTGTCATTGATCAGTGTCATTGGAAAAGACATTTCTCTAGGATCAGAGCCCTTGTCTGTCTGCTCGTGCTTCAGGGAGGGAAGGGTGTTTGAAGGTGGGGTGGTTCTGAAGGGGGTGTGCAAGGCTGCCTGCAGTGACACCACCTTTGGTAGAGGCTCCATTCTCATCCCTCTTCTCAGCTGGGGTGTGGGAGCATCCCCACAGGAGCACTGGGGAGGAGTTGGAAGCTGCTAGCTCCTCTAAAGCTTATTATTTATTTCTAAAGACAAGTAGAATTAAGGTTTTCTCATTTTCCTCCCTTGGGTAGAGTGGCTGCTGCTTGCTTTCAAAGTGTCACCTAAAACCTTTTAGAGGCTGGAGGAACTGATGTGGATGTGAAGAGGTATTTAATGGCTGGCAATCAATCCCTTCTAGTGAGGAGCAAAGGCAGGGCCTGTCAGGCTTTCCAAGATGGGAATATTGATCCTTTTTGCCATAAGATGAGAAGTGCTGGGTACTTGAATATTCTTTTAGCAGTAAGAGGATGGAGAATATGGGACTAACAGTAGCCAAGGTCCAGAAGAACATATTTGTACTTTCAGTTTTTTAAAGAAAGTTCTATTTCACTTCTGTAGAGAGATCTGTAAACCAGGATATGGGGGTAGTTCTGTCAAACAGTCTCTTGGAAATAGAGGTGCGGGTGTGTGTTTGCCATTTTTAGACAGACTTTGTAGGCTTTTCAGCCTGGGGACATTGTCCTGAATTGCAGGCTGGTACTTGATCAGAGAGCAGGACTTGAAGTAATCAACATTTTATTCTCAATGTCAGAAATGATGCTGAAAATGTTTCATATTCTGAAATGACAGGGGCCAAAATAAATGTGTTCCTCTTTCTTTCCCGGGTAGCTGTTAAGCAAAGACCTCTGTGCTCGTGTAAGAAAGCCCTGTCTTGGCATTCAGTTGTTTTCCCCTGTCTGAAACAACCCTGAAGAATATTCTTTCTTTTTCAGGTTCCCTCTTCAGCCTTTATCTGCTTTTCTAAGCTTTTTGTTGTAGCTGTTGCCTTCTCAGCTATGAGTAACTGTAGTTCTTGGGACTGTCTTATATTAATTCATTTTGTTATTTTGGATCTTCCTAACTGTAATCATCTGGAACTTGGGGAGTGAGGAGAAATGTGTAAATTTGAAAAGCATATGGAAAGAGTTAGAAAGGCAATTTGTTTTTAAGTTAAATTAATCTTCTCAGCTGTATTGTGCTACTTCTTATAATCTACTTTAATATGGTCACAAACATATTTTTGAAGCAACATAGGAGCAATTTTACTTCTTTTAGCTGTGGCTTAGATTTTTGTACAGAACCAGAAACCAATAGATGAAAATATTTTGCTTCTAAAGCTTGAGTAAAGCTTGATACAAGAGCTGCTTTGGCATGAGTGTGAGATTTACTTTTTCCTTAACAGCTCTCTGAAGCTTTTGGAGAACAGTGAGAAGGGCAGATCTGAAAAGCTCATACTCCAGTAACTTGTTATTTTATGCATTTTTCAAGAGATAAATAAGGTTATTTGTGTAGGTTTATTAAAAAAAAACTTGTTACTATCTCTTGTAATGAGAGCTGTTAGTGGGATTCCCTTGATTTCAACTCTGGAGCTCAGAGCAGTTGAGGCTGCAGAGATTTCCTAAGGGACAATGTTAGGAGTGTGTTCCTCTGTCACCAGTGCTATTACTGTTGGGATTTTGTTAGAATAATGTGAATGGTCTGTGGTGCATCAAAACAATGCCAAATTCCAAGATGAGTGCCCAGATGCTGTACATCAGAGATGTCATTACTTCAGTGCCAGTCAGGGTAATTAACTGGTGCTCTTTGACATTTCCAGTGTAAAAGACAAAAAGACTTCTATCAGACAGTTGTATTTTTTAATACTCTTGAACTGATGCAGAACAAACTTGTATTTTGTGGACAGCAAAGGACATAAAAAGTGTACTTTATTCAATTTAGAGAAACATTTTAGAATCATGAGAGGTAGCTCTCTCTTCTGGCAAATCTGAATACTAATCTTTGCAGCTTGTTGGGAGCTCAGCAGAAAAGTTGAATTGGATGGAGAAATGGATTGAATTTTCTTATGTGAAAAAACTTTTCACTATGTGGTTTTCTTTTACAGCAGCTTAGAAACTGAGGAAAAGAAAGTTTGGCCCTAGTAAGCCTTGGAATTCTAATTGTACTTTTAAACAGATTTTTAATGTCTGTATTAAATATGAGAAGTACACAGGATCTCATGGGGAAGGAGAAATTTTAATAACAAATGCAGAGCAAGATAAATATTAGTACTGCTACTTGAGTACTTCACAAATACTGGAAAATGAGTCATCTTTGTGTGGAAGGGAAATGTCTTCAAGAAGGGATGCTGGAGCACAGTGATTTACCCCCAGCCTCTGGGAGGAAACTCTGGCAATTCCCTGTCAGGACTGCATCTCAGAAATAGCAGTGATATGTTTTTTTTTCATAGTACCTTAATAATAACCTCTGCAGGCATCTGAGGGAGGTTTGTCATTGTGAAATAAATCTTATATTGGGAATCTAAAGGCTGGAAACTACTTTTACTTTTGGGAGGCTGTGGAAAGCGAGAGGCAACTTTAATAACTTGGGACAGTTATTAAAGGTCATAGTTAAATAATGCTAAAACCTTTTCGTGCTCATTTTTCCTTCTTTGTTTCCTTTCCCAGGCATCAATTTTGGACTTGCACTCTGGAGCTCTTTCCCTGGGGAAGCATTTTGTTAATCTGTACAGGTAAAATGGGGCTGTGGCTTCCTGCCTCCTGCCATCCCACCCCTTCCCTGCCCACTGCCTCTGCCAATGTCTCGAGCCCCCAGGATCAGTGATGAGGAATTATGGAAGTTGGCTGGATTCACCACAGTTTCCATGGCCACTTAAAGAGCTTTCCTGGCATGAAAATGGATCTTTTGTTGAACTGGGCACTTTGAAAACTGCCATTTTCTTTATTGTTACGTTCTTGCACCAGTTGATCATAGCATTTTTTCACAGTTATAGCTTAGTTTTTCAGCAGTGGAAGAAATCAAATAGCCTGCACCCTTAAAAATGTGAATCCATGTGGTTATTTCATGATATGGTAGGGGTCTTTTTTAATTCCTGAGGAATGCCATTACCAGTTGCAGCATTTCAATCCTTTAATCTTTTAACATTTCATCTTTTAGCATTGCTTTTGGACATCGTGCTCAAAAACATTTGTAAGATTTTTTGTGTTGTGTTCTTACTTTGTGATTGTGGGTAAAGCACAGGTGGGGTGAGAAGGTGTCTTCTTGTTGCTCAGTCTGATTCACCAGCTCCTCTTTTAGACTTTTGTTTAATTTTTCAGGTACTTTGGGGACAAAATTCAAGACATCTTCACAGAAGAGGATTTTGCGTTATACCGGTAAAGATTTTCAGTAACTGCTGAATGAGCCACAAGCCAGAACTTTTTATGGTTTTGAGTTTTTTATAGAATGCAGACTGCCCTTTGTATTCATACACTGGATTTTGCAGCTCAAAATAGTAATATCTGAGAATTAAGATGGCTTGAGGAAGAGAAGTAAAAGGACTTTCTGATGACTGATAAACAACATTTGAGCTGCATCAGCCACATTAGGACAGTTTTATGGTGTGAATGTATTTAGGGTGATGGCAGCACCACACATTTCCCTTCCTCCTAGCAAGAAGAGCTGCTCCTCTGAGCTCCGTGGGGATCTGCTGGAACCTGAGAGCTGGGAGGGAAAATCCTTCCTCATGACCTCCTGTGAGATGATGGACACAATCCTGGGCTATTATTACATCAGGAATTTGGGTTATTTTGAGGCAGAGTGTAGCAAAACATTAAAAATGGTAAAGCAGGAAGTGGAAGGACTTCAGATGACTCATGTTCTGGCTGGAGAAGCAGCCAGAGGATGAAATAACTCTATAATGGAGAAGCTCTGGCATTGATGCTCTCAGCTTTCCTGCAGCCCTGCTCATGCACTTAACAAACACAACAAACCTAACGAGTTCCATGTGGCTGGGAAGGTGTGTGGCCAAAGTTTAGGAACAAGAATTCTTTGTTGACTAGACACAACAATTCTTTGTTATGCATTTCAGTTGGTTTCTCATAATTCAAAATGTCCCTGTTTTGAACATTTGAACTTCTTTTTTTTTTTTGTTTTTTTTTGTTTTTTTTCCCTTGCCTGTGTGAAAGAATCTGACCTCCCTCTAGTGGTGGAAGGAATGTTAAGTAGCCAGATGGGTTTATTAGTTTTATTAAAATAGTAATTAATTAATATAATCCTAAAATATTAATCACTTTAAGCTTATTTCTATTTATCAGCTGTTTTTAGTTGTCATTGTCTTTATAGATGAACTTCTTGAAAATGTTTTTACTTCTGATCCCAATATTGCAAAATTAGATGATTCCTTGATTATTATTGAGCTTTGCATAAAGAAAATGTATAATTTCTGTTTCATGTGAACAGAAGCATTCAATTTTTCAATAATTTTATAACTTTATGTTGTGAGATGAGACAGCTGCTAGGGAATGTCAATATTCCATTGGGATTTCATGCAAGTATAGGGGATGTTTCAGTCTGCTGGATATGATGCTAATACAAAATATATTATTAAATGCTTCTATTCCTATTAATGGCAGTGCTTTAACATGGACTGTAGTACTTTATGGCCTTAATGAATGATTTTATGCTATTTTTGGGAGCATTTATCTTCATTACTGTCCCTTACCTACCAAGGTCACTTTAAAAATACACTCTTGAGAGAAAGAACTGAATGTAATTCATGTCTAAGTATTACTGATTGCAACAATAATTAATATGAGAAGGCATCCTGAGCCAGGGGGCTGATTTCTAAACTGTCTCTGTCAAAATTACATTGCCTCAGACTCACTTATGCTTTCTAGGCTGATACTTTAACCACCATCTGCCAAGCACATTACAGCAATCCCTCTTGTTCCATGTAATAAATGAAATGCTTATTCAGAAGGGAGACCTTTCATCAGGATGCTTGGTGGAAGGGGTGAGTTGAGCAGAAAAGAGCACAATCAAAGATTTATTCCCAAAACCTTGCAGCTGAAGGCAGGCACAGAGGAGGAGCTGTGAGTTTGCTTTCTGCCTGTGTCTGCTCTGTGTGTGATTGCTGTTAAAGCTCCCTGGCTGCAGGAGGCCTTTGCTTTCTCAGCTCCCTGAGACAGTGCTGACAAGTGGGATAATCAGAAGTTGTGTGGGAGTGAGCTTTGAGTGTTCCTGTCACTGTGATTGAATCACACTTTGTAGTGGCTCCTAACTGCATTTTTTGGTGTTGCTCTGGCAGAGCCTGTCTCACAGAAATTTTTAGTGGCACTTTTAGCTCTCTGTGCTGCTGCTGCTACATTAAGCTGGCAGCTTTGCAAGCCAGTGAACTTCCTTTCTTTCAAGTTGTGTGTTACTTGGACTTCCAGCTACTTCATTGGCTTTTTAAAATTTTCTCCCTCATCATCCAGACTCCAAACCAGTAACTGTTTTTACAGAATCTGGTGGTGATGTGCTCCTTTCAGGGAGTTCTGCTCTGCCTTTCCCCGAGTCTGGTGTGAGGATTTTGATGGATTGCCAGTGAGAAATTGGTTGGGAATTACTCAATTAAGCGACCTTCTAGAAATTAAGACTATAGTGTTGAAGAAAGACAAGCTCAAAGCAGANACTGAGCTGTTCCTGGGCATTTATTGCCCCTGCAGAGCTCTGTTGTTGCATCTGCTCAGAGCCAGGGAGCACCTCAGCAGTCTGAATGAGACAAGAGTTGCTGTGCTTATGGAAGCAAATGCTTGTATTCTCCAGCATGAAGTATTTTCTTTGTAGCCACAGTTCCACTAGAACTCTCCCAACAGTTTTGAAGAGCCAGTGGGCCAGGAGCAATGAGGGAAGGGAGGCTCCTGCTGCTTCTGGGTCATAGAGGCTGAGGGAACAATGTGGCTCTCCCAGGTCTGGGCTCCTTCATTCCTTCCTTGATTGCACCTTCTGAGCTGAGACTTGACTTCTCTTGTCACTTGGTTTACACATGAAGGACAGTGTTTTTGTCTTTAAGTATTTTGCCATTAGACTGTGTTTGTAATAGCAGGGAATGGAGTGAAAAACCTGCAGTCAAGATATTGATAAATGTTGAAATAGCCTGGCCAGCAGAAAACAGACTGTACAGAAGAGTTTTTCTAGGCTAAAAAGTGACCTTACTCTATTTTTCAAACCAGCTATGTGCTGTATTTGGCATATTGAGTAGGGCTTTGCATCCTATTTGGTTTGTAAAACACACATTCTGCCCAAAGCACATCAGTCTCCAAGAGGAGTGAGGCTTTAACAGAGCCTTATAAACACCAGACAGCAAACCTTAATAGAAAGCTTTTAAAAGTGGGAAATGAATCAGGCTGAAAGAAGAGGGAGGACTCCTTGCAGAGCAGGACAGCTGCTGGAGATTTAGTTATGTCAAGACTGTGGCCTGAGTGCTTGGGAGTGGATTTATGGATTTATTCCTGGCTGGTTCAGGGGCCAGGGAATGAGCTGCTCTGGTGTTTGTGGCTATGAATTCTTGAGCTGGCTTGTTCAAAGCTCTCAATTCACAAAATGAGTAATTGCATTTAATGCTTTCTGGGAGCCTTTCCTTTCTCTCCCTTTCTCTCCCTTTCTTTTCTTCTTAATGCAAAGTAAGATATGTTGCCCATGGTTTCTCAGGTGAGGAAGAAGCAGTAACTGACTGAAGAACACAGAAGCAGCAGGAGAGAGGTGGCACTGACTGAGCTCTGTGTGATCTTTGCAGGGATGTGAGGCAGAGGATTCAGCAAAGGATTGCTCAGGTGTTTGGTATCAGCTCTTCTGCCATGTACCTGACCAAGCCAACCTTCTTCTCCAGGATGAACAGCACAGGAGCCAAGACAACACACGATGAGTACTGGCACCCACACGTGGACAAGGTGAGGAGGAGGCTGAGATGGGAGGCAAACATCTCCTTTTTATTATTAGAGCACCTTGAAATCATTTTGCATTAAACAGTCCATCAAACAGGTTTGAAAACTGGTGCTTCAGGGGATGAACCTAATGGGAGATCAGTGAGTTTTAGAAACATAGGCTGTTACATCCAGTTCAATTTTATTTTCTCTAATTTAGTTTTGCTAGAATTAGTAAACTGTGAGAATGACTACTTAGGAATCTCTTGTGTCAGAAACATTGATTAAAATGACCTGAATTGCTCTTTTAGCCAGGTCTAGCAGGAGCTCTTTCACAGTGGTCAGTTGGTCACTGTTGTTATTGACCTCAGGCTCTTGAAAAAGGCTTAATATTTCTATTTCAGCTGTATGTGAATTGAAGCTTTTTTTGTGTTCCAGTGGGGATGTGGTACCTGGTACCCTCTTTCAAGAACTTGGTGTTTTGATCCTCTTAACTGCACAGTTATCTCTAGGCTAATAGCTTAATACTTGGCATTTCTCAATGGACTTAAATGATTTGGTGTTGAGTTTATTTCTGAATTTCACTGAGTTCAAGCATTCTGTGCAGAACAGCAGAATATGAACAGTGGAAGAATCAAAGAAAAAAAACCCAAACAAGCAGGAAAACCAAAACCCTCCACTCCACAATACCCACGTTTCATGCCTTCAGAACTTAAAAATGAGTCACTCTGGAGTCATGATTTACCCATGATGGAACCAAATAAAATAATCCTAGCAAAATCCAAGTTATTCCTCAGGGCTGGAGTCTGTAAGTGTGCAGTGTACCTTGAAGTGTATGACCTGAGACATGAAAAAATCAAACAGAAATATTGTTGCCTTAAAGTATTTCCTGGAAAAAGCCAGTCTGAGGGAAGTGTCTTTTGTTGGTACAACGTTGGTGTGAGTTCCTGTGTCCTTTCTCATGTGGGCAGAAGCAGCTTAAATTTAGAAAATGTGGTGGTAGTGGTGACACAGCTTATGTTTGGAAGCAGAAAGTCCTGTATGGTGGAGTCTGGTTTTGGATGGCTCTGGTTTGAAAAGCTGGGATGTAACCAGTGAATAGAAATGAGGTGGTAGGGATGGTTTTGAGGTCCAGATTGTTTTGCATTGGTAGAAAATGGCTGCAGGGAGAAAATTGTGCTGGTGGGGTTCACAGAAATTCCATCATATTATGCTCAATTCCAAGAGACCTTTGGAAGGAAGGAAACTGGTGATTCTGGTTGTGTGAAGTGCAGTGAATTCATTAATTCCTTATAGTTTTTCCACAGTTTCAGAGAATCACATTTGACTGCCACAAGGGTGAAAAAAGCAGTATAGAGCTGATGCCTATTTCAACAGCTGATGCCTATTTTCTCCACTCTTATTTCAGCCTCAAAAAAGCCTATTTTAGAACTTCAGACTCTGATTTATTACTATAATGAGATTTGTGTCTGCACAAGCCCTGCTTGCCAGTATTCTCTTTATTCTTCTCTACATGTGTTTTGCATTGGGAAGGGAATAAGGTGGCTGGATAACCTCTCAATTAAGTGTTTCCACCTAAATATCTCCTATAACAAGTTATTTTGTCATTTACATGCAAATAAGTTTACATGAAGAGAATTTGTGGAAGCTACTTTTCTATCCTGTCATTCTGAGAGTGCCTAAATGTGATGGACAGCAGGCTGAATGTTTTCCTGTTTTTATCCTTCTCTATGGTTCATGTTTTATTTATCTTGCAGGCTGTCTGTTCAGGGAGCAGATACATCAATTGATTTGCCTTGGCTTTTTCTAACCCATCTCTAGCTTAAAAAAAACCCAAAACAAGCAGGAAAATGCTCTCTTAGACTTGGAATGCATAATCTAGACCTTAGTAGTGTCTATATTGAATAACTGGGTTGTGTGATTTATGACAGTGGTTGGAGTCAGTGATCTTGGAGATCTTTCACACAACCTAAATAATTCTGAGTGTGTGAAGAGAATTATCCCAGTTGGGGCAGTTTGTTCATAATCATAAATAGTCTGAGCAGAGATTAAATAGGATGAAGGTGTGCAGCTTCCCAGGTTGCCTTCAGTGCAGTCAGCCTGGCTTATATTTCACTTCCTCCAGCAAAGCTTTCCACTTCCAGACTGCAGTTGAAAGCAAGGAAAAAAAATACATTTCTATTGATCTAAGGGGAGAAATTCTTCCCAGAAAAGAGCAGTGGAGTTCTTCTGTGGCCTCCAAAGCAAGTGTGAATACTGGGAAGTTGAAGAAAGATTAATAAAACTTGGCAGCTTGTTGGATGCTTTTGTGGTGGATCATTATTTATGCTTTCCCCTTGGAACAGAACAAGTCACTTTAGGTATTTCTGCATAATTTAACTGTGAAGGTTACTCCTAGAAGGCATCATGATTTTTTCCTTGCCTCTTTCCAGAAGAAGGGTAAAATGAAGCCTTAGCAAAAGGAGTTCACTTCATTTTCTGTTTCAGAGTGACATTGTTGTTAAAAAGATCTGGCTTCTTGGAATATATGAAAACTCCTCTTGCCTTTTTCCTGATGTTGCTGAGTCTACTGCAATTATATTTCTCAATCCAAATCTCCCTGAAGACTTTTAACAGCATAGTGGAGTAGTATAGATTTATTGTGTCTATCTGAGGCTTTGTTTTTTTCCCCCTAAAGTTTATTTGGTTTGTAGTTACATAGGAATGGAAAGCCTGAAATCACCAGAATGACTCATTTAATCTTGTTGAATTTATAAGCATTTAAATCAAATGAAGTGAGCGTTGTTTTAAGATCTGGAGTCTCATCTTGGATGGAATTTGTTTGGAACTGAGGCTTCTAAATGACAAATACTTGATTTATAATGGAATTGCTGTTGCACACTTCACACTGTCTGCACTGCAGTCTTACAGCATTCTCTGGTAGCAGCAGTGTGGGACTTGCAGATTGTGCAGTGCCTGGGCACAGATCCTGTCATCCTTCACACAGGTGTCAGCCTCTGCCATAAGATGGTTTTGGGGTTGTTTTCCCTGAATTTCTTCTATCAGAGCTACTCCAGCACTTCAGTGCACATATGCCCAAAATTGGCTGGGGTTTATTTAGCCCAAATATGTCCATGATCAGTTTATAGCTGTTTGTGTTCCTCTTCCCAGTTCTACCACCCCCATGTATTTATAGGTAGGAATCATATCCCTTTTCAGCCTTTATTTCCTTGAACTGAACAAGCCACACCTTGAAGTCTCCTCACCTGGAATGTGCTCTCCACCTCTCCAACCCTTCCCTGTACCTGCAGCCCTGTCTGGCTGCTGAGTCTGTCACTGACAGCAGCTGCTGTCTCTTCTAGCAGACTTTTCACTCTTCTTTTCTTCCCCTGCATGTATTAAAACACAGCAAAAGATCCCATTTCTGCCCTGGGACAGCATCATCTCTGAAAATTGAGGAGGTTGATTCTCATTTCTGCTCAAAGCCATCACCTCAGCTCACCTACAGCCCCTTGAAATTCAGAGATGTGCTCTTTGCTCTTGCATTGTCTGCTAAATAGACACTGCAGTAAATAGGATACTGGAAGTAGCTATCAAGGCTATTCTGGTGTTATCTACACAGAATTAGGTGAAGGCTTACAGGAAAAGTGAAGTTTTGACTTTTTTTCTGCATGCTAGACCAATGCTGCCTGCACAATGATTTTTCTTCTGCACTGGAAAGCAGAGGATACTGTCCTAAATATCCTCAGTAACTGCAGACCTCTTGCATGGTCCTACAACTGTTTAGTTGCATAGAAATGTGTCCCTCAAAAAAACCCACTGCAAAATGGGGCTGGCTAATTCTGGTCATTAGTTCTATTTATAATAATAGCCTTTAAAGAAGTGTCAGATAAATGTCATTATGAGCACCTACCATTAAATATTATCTGTGTTCAACTTTTTGGATAGGGAGTGTTCAAAAAGAGCACACTAACCATATGACATAGCAGGCTGAATGGAAATATCTGCATTTTTTCTCTTGAGTTGTGTACAAGGAGCTGTAGAAATTTGATTTGCAGCTGTGTGGCTTTTCATGACAGCTTTTCTCATGTAGTTTGATCTTTTGGTTCAATTATTAATCTGTCTGGTACTGGAAATCATTACCAGGGTAAGAAATATATTTGATAAACATAGGGGGACTTCTAGCATTTTAAATAACTGAGTATAATTTAGTGCCTATTTTCCATAGTGTTGGATTTCTCAGGCCTGGTTGCTTCTGAGAATGAGTAATGAATAAGGACAGGATGAGAAAAGCCATTTTCCCTTGCACACTTCATTCCCCAGACTGGTCACCTGCAGAAATCAGGTGTTTGGTTAGGCTAAAGTGGTTGGTAGAAGCTCTTAGGAGTTTGGAATTGGTAAAGCCACCTTGGAGAGGAGAGAGTGAACTGAGGGAGCAAAGATTGTGCTCCACTGGGAGTTAATAAAAACAATTCTAATGCATTAAACGTGCAAGTATGAGTTGAATGAACTTCTCCACTGGCTGGAGACTTCCTCAGATTGACTGGAAGTTTTTATCACCAAGTCAGTGAAGTGGAAAATTGCTTTGCAAAGCTGATTTGCATGAGAAGGGCTGTAGAGTGGCTGGTTTGAGGTGCTGCACCACCACTTGCTCATTAATTCCCATTTATTGCCTTATATTACTACCAGGTCTTGAGAAAATATGGGGAGAAGGGGATCACTGTAACATTTCTCTCATTTTTTGTGATTCACACCATGTAGGGCAGTATATCACCAGATTTGGCTTTTTTCCTTTAAGCCCTTATGGTCAAAATAATAACATGAGTATGAATGGAAATGTCTTCCTCTTCCATCTGCTGTTATGTTCTCTCTGGTCCTGCCCTTACAGAAAAATGTGCAACTGCTCCTGAGCCAAAATTGTAACTGGCACTAATGAGAATAACTTGAAACATGACTGAAAATATTTAGAAAACTTCTAAGTTTGGAAGTAGCACCTACCTCTAACAGTCACCAGGTCAGTCAAAACACTCTGCAAATTCTGTGTATTTATACAGTACTACTGTGCTGCACATTTCACTGTTTGACAGTGTAATGCTGAACTTTTGAGTTGTGATACACAAAAAAATTGGAGAACACAGACATTGATTTCAAGTATATTTTTAATCGCTGGTGACATGTAGATATGAAAGGAAATATTTCCAGAATCAGCTAAACTCAGTGTAAAATATTTAGATGGCTTCACTGTGAGCATTAGTATGTAGTATTTCTTTTTTCCAACTTCAGCATATGTATCAACCAAAAATAATGCTTTAAAAGGAAGGAAAAAATCACCTTGTTATATTTAAAAGTGGGATGTTTGGTCTGTAGGCTGAGAAGAAGCAGAGACTTCCAAAGTTCAGTTTGAAGGGTTTTAAACAGAACCTGTATGGAAAAGAGCAGAAGCTCCTCCAACAAATGTGTATTTACTTGGAAGTTCTGATTTACTGTCATCATGAATCTCCTGTATGGTAGCTGGTGAAAGAATAGAAGTAAGGTATCCAGAAACCTTATAACCAAGATCAGATAATATGTGGAAATGATTACTCAAGGGCTATTCTGCTTATTAACCTCCTGGTGAAATTTTATCTTGGAATAGTATAAATCCTGTCTTTTTAATGCAGTGCACTTCTGACACTACGTTGTTTTTTGCTCTTGGATGATAGAAATCTGTAGGAGCACTTCTCTAATTATGGAAACTGTAAGAAAAGAAATAATAAACATGACATGCTAGTCTTGTAGTGTGTATGTAAACACAAGAGAATAGACAAATAAACATGGATAATTTCTTGAAAATGGTGTTCTTGATTTTCAAAGACCCCTTTATGAAATACATGAAAACTTGAAAATTGGAAAAACCCACCAGATCCATCTGCTCAACTAGCTGTGCTCTGCAGAGATAAGATAAAGAATTTGGTAATTTGTGGTAATTTTGGCTTCCCCCACAGGTGACTTACGGCTCTTTTGACTACACTTCTCTGCTCTATCTCTCTGACTACTCCAAAGACTTTGGGGGTGGACGCTTCGTGTTCATGGATGCAGATTCCAACAAGACAGTGGAGCCTCGAGCAGGTATGAGCCCAGCTTGGCTGCAGGTTGTGCCATTTATTGATTTGCTGGGCTGGCAGGTGGTGTGGGACTGTGCTTTGTGTCAGCAGGAATAATGTGAGTAATGTAGCATTCTGTGTTCAGATTGATGACATCGAAAGTAAAGATTAAAACAGGATAAAATTTGTAATATCTGGTGTTAAAGCCACAATAAGTGACTTCCTTGAAAGCTGTAGGGATTAGAAGAGGTGGCCAGTCCTGACAGCTTAGCAGGTCAGTGTGCAGCAGAAGCAGAGCTGACTGTCACTGCAGCAAATCCAAATTAAAGCAATTTATTTTAGACCTGAAATTCCTTTGCTGCTCAAGGTGTGGTTTAATACCCTGTAATGGCTGAGGGCTGGGTGTGAAGGTGATAGATTGCCACGGCTCTGCTGACCTGCTGGAGCATGATGAACCATGATTAACTTGGGTATAAATCCACCCCTGCTTCCAGGAGGTCTGACAGGGATGAACCTTCTGATGGCTGTCAGTTATAAATAAATAAAAAACCTTTAAGGCTGGTTTGAGATTTTTCTAATATGTGGATAATTTGAAACTAGAATTACTCTGGGGCTGCCTAGAGAGGAGCTCAGCCTCAGCTCATCTGTCTGCCAGGTGAGTGCTGAGCTTCCAGCACTGTTATCTTTCATAATGTAAGATCAGTCACACTGCTGCAGGGAAAAAAAAAAAAAAAAAAAAGAAACAAGCACGGTTTTGTATTCCTGCTGTGTTCTGTCTTTTTTTCCAAGACAGAAAAGATGGAAATTTACTCATTTAAAGAGCCTTAGTAATTGTCTGCTGACAGTTGTTACCCCAAGCAGAACTGACTTCAGATTATTGCTGCCTGCAAATTGGGATGGGTGTTTTTTGACTTATGGATCACAGTGATCCACTCACCTGCAGTGATGCTGGTTTAGATAACTGAGATTACCTGCATTTTGAGTTTGCTCTCAAGAATTGTGTGTTTATTTTGTGTTTTAAGATTGGAAGTAAACCCTAAACTGAAAGCTTCATCTTTTGCAAAATGCTGCTGCCAGTATTTTGAAAGGGAGCACATTAAACTGTTTTGTTTCCAGATGCAATTCTAAGATTACCAGATCTTTATAGCTGTAGAAACCACAGCTGAATTCTAGGTATGTGAGGAGAAGAGCTGTGTCCTCAGTGCAGGGGCACTCAGCCTGGCTGCAGTGTGCAACGTGCCCCTGACTTAATTTCCAAAAGTCTGTAACTGTGAAATTGCTTCCATTCAGCCCCAGCTATTAACTTGGAGGTTTGCTGCTGCAGAGTCTTTGCTCTTGATGTCATTTTGGGGGAAGAAGGGGAAGCTGATGAAATTCAGGATTTTCTTTTTGGCTGTTCCTTTGCCAGGGGATTGTATGGGCAGTGTGTGCCACAGGACACCCCTTCTGAAACAAAACATTGCACTGCTCCTAAGGAATAGCACAAATGTCCTTCATGGACACAAGAGAGAATTAATTACACTTTTCTAACACATCTCTGTGTTGCCACAGTTGTCAGGGGTCCTGTGATTGTGTCACAACCTCTGGTGCACGATCACCACTGACTCCTGTGAGCAAAGGAGAAAAGCTTTAGAGGTAAAGCACAATATGAAGGCATTTGCACTTATTTTTCCTCTTGCTGATCAAATATTTCGTGAAGGAATGACCCCAGGCTGTTTTCTGTTGCTGGTACAAGTTGATGTATTTTTCATGTTCCTAATGTTCCTCTGCAGTGTTTTTTCTTTCCTTCTGTCTTTTTGGCTTTTGTTTGTTTGCTTTGTTTTACGCATTTTTTGATCCTTTGTGCTTCTCTTGTCACTCCAACTCAACTTTTAAAACCACATGTTGATGAGCTTCATGCTTCTCGTTTAGGAGCTCCAGGCTTTTTTAGAGATGACTGTCATAATAACTGGTTCAGTTTTCATGCTTGACAGCTAATTTGCTTTTCTGTAATGCTAATGCCACTGCAGTCCTAAAACCTGGTACTTGTCTCACACTTAGCCTGCATTTTTGGGGACCTGATTCTGTGTGCCAAAATGAGCAGGTTTCTTCTTCTGTGAGCAGCAATTTGCTCAAGTGTCCGTGGGGAGCAGAAGGGCATTGTTAGTGATGCAGCAGAGCAGAAAAGCAGTAATTGGAAATACAAGAAGAAGCAATTAAACCATTGTGGGATGTCCTGTGTTTGAAAGTGCTGCCTGGGCAAGTCCCACTGCTGCTGCAGAGGCATTTGCAGCACTCTGCTGGTGAGGATCAGTGCCAGCCAGGCAGCTGGGGACAGGGAGAACTGTTCTGCTAGGAGTGCAGCCTAAATTAAAATGCTTTTCACTTCTCTCAGTGTATATCACTTGCAGGTCACCTAAGAAGTCTCTAAGTCCTGATTCTCATATAGTTGACTGAACAACTCCAATTTGTAGGATGATCTTTTAACATCACCTAGTTTGGTTGTTAGCCAACACTAGCTTTAAGAAGAAGTTATAATTTATTAACATTGAGGCTCTTGAGATTATTTTTTTTAACAGAAGTGAGCAAGTGAGCAGCAGTTCAGTGTACAGACCTTTGGCTAATTCATAACCAGACGTGGCATGAAGGAACACATCTTTCTTGTGCTCTGATGGGCTTCAGAAGTGAATATGTGTCTTTTGACTTCAGTCAGGATCTCTCTCTGCCACAAGGAACTCAGTGTACCATGAGGAAGAAAATTCTTAGTGCCAAGGGAAATATGACTTTGAAAAGAAAACATTTTTTTTGTGACAAAGAAACAGAGCTAAAGTAGTATCTGTTCCTTTTAAATGTGTATGGAAATTCTGTTTCCAAAATTGTCATACTGGGATTTTTTTCCTCCCCTTGCACCAGGGTTGGCTCTGTTGGAGAGACTGTAAGAAACAGAGCAACATTTTGAATGAGGTCCTTCAAAATAAAGCCCTTTCAATATTAACTCTTTTTGGTGCTCTGAGACATGTTTTAGTAATCTGCAAGACATACAGGAGGAATAAGAATAAATGACAAACATCAAGGCTTTCCTTTTTCAGTCACAAATTTGATACACTTTCTGCTGCTGCTAAGCTTGTCAGTGTATAAACTTTTGTATTTTAGAATTTCATAATATTGCAGAATCTTGTGTGAATTTGGGGTCTGGCAGTATTAGGTCACAGACTTCACTTGGTCATAAAATGTAGATGAAACTGCTGTGGGATGAAATCCCAGTACTGGTTCTGTGTTCTTTATTTGTGTGTGCATTTCTTGGTTTGAAGGTCAGCTTTGCTGCACTTATTTTCAACTTACAAGGGAATTTGTTCTTTATACAAGTAATTTATTATACAAAGGCAGAAGAAAAGATGGCAATCACTTCTGTGTGTTTCTGGAAGAAACTAATCTGTGGGGCAGAATGAATTCTGTACATTGGAGAGTGAAATGTGACTCTTTAATCTCAAACTTAGTGTATTGTCACAGCTGTCAGAAGTGTGTGTTTCTGGAAGTGTAAAATATTTGATTTGAAGGTATGAGATATTTGGGAACTCCCCCCCATATATTCAGTCTCATCTGCCTCTGTATTCAATCCACATCATCCAGATTCAGTCTAGATCATGACAATCTCCTGTCCAATCCTAGCTTTAGTTTTGCTCTAATCAGTAAAAAACTGGAGCACATCTTGAAGTTAAATCAGTATCAGCTGAAAGCTGAGAATAATTTTTAAAAAATCCACAGAAGGAGCTGTCAGTTGTGGTGAGGAGCAAATGGAGCCACCATTAGCAGCTGCAGTAAGCAGCCATGCAAAGGACAGCAATTCTTACTGATTTGCAATACTCATCACAAATTGTGCCAGGGACTGGGGAGGTGATTGCAAAGAGAAGTGATGGGAAAAGGAGAATCTATTGCAGTCATGTCAAAAAAACAGAAAATAGCTCCTTATTTCTCAGTAGAACTTGGTTTTGGCTTTGTTATCTGTGGAAGAATAACTGTCTTCCAGGCAGCTTTTGCATTCCAGTGGTCTTTGATGCCAGGTTAAAGATGGCATGAAATGAAACACTATTTTAATTGGCCCCATAAAGCAATAGGTACCTGGGAGTGCAGGTCAGAGCTGCCTCTAATGTGGGGTTTGTGTGAGTGACTTCTGATAAATCCACTGCCTTTTGAGGCAGCTGGTACTGAGGGTAGCAGTGCTCACCCCACACTGCCTGGGGCACTGAAAGGATGGAGCAGTGCTGGGGGAAGAGTTGTCCTGTGTTAGTGCTGCACAGAAAATTGTGAAGCACTGCCAGTATTCAGAACTGGCCTCTGAGGCTTTTCCCCTGCCATGAAAACTTGGTTATAAATGACCACATGCAGCACGTCCTGTTTTTGTCTCTATGTAATGCATGTGCAGGCCAACATTTCATGAATTTGAGTTGATACTGGTCAAGAAAATATGCAGCAAAGCTGAAGGCAGAAAGCAGTGGAAAATCAGCTTCAAAGAGTTACTCCATGAAATTCAGGTAATGTAACAGATGAAATAAAATACCAAAGTAACTGCAGGTTCAGCTGTGTTAGGGAGAGTTCATTTCTTGGTTCCTAAGCTGTGTGTGAATGTCACAGGCCACAGATGCTCTGATGAAGCCTCTTTAAGGGCCATTTTTGGAATAACTGAGCAGCAGAGGTTACCCTTGTGCTTATGCTTTAGTGATGTACTCAATGTAAGGATGAATTTCTTACAAGAAGTCCAAAACCCAGAACCTGGGCATCCATGTGATTTGACCACAGCTCTGCTGGATATGCCATGTTTGGCAAGGTCAGGAAAAGTCAAATAGGTGATCCTGAGGTTGTTGAAGGTGGTTGAAGTTGCAACACTTTGTTCTTAGTGGGAACTTTTTGTAGGAGTCAAGTTCAGAGCTGGCAGCACTGGCTGGGTGAGGCTCAGCCCTGCAGGGGAGAACTGGAAAGCAGGGCAGGGGTGATAACTCTGTCCTTCTCTTGGCTCTAGGAGAAGAGACAGAGCCAAAAGGCCTTGGGGAGACTCATAAGTGATTTGGAGGGAGCAAATAAGCATTTTTCACTTCTAAATACTCCCCAGGGTTGTCACACCTTCAGACAGAGTGGAAACTGCTGTGATTTTGAGCAACCAACTGTGCTGGTAGAAGAGAGGCAGGCAGGGATTGTAAAAATCTAACAGTTGATATCTAAAAATGTTCATGTACTTTTAGCAGGAAATAAGTTCATTAATTTTCTGTAAAAACTGTAATCTGGAAGATTTCCAGGCCCTTCTGAATTTAAAGTAGAAGCAATTACTTTTTTGAGAATATTGTTAATACTACAAATTACAAACTGGCTGTGGGAGACTTCACTATATGAACCAGAGATTTTATTTATAACAGCAAGAAATTTCTGTCTACTAACTAAATATGGGACAAGTTTGTAACTAGGATCTGATACCCATTGCAGGTAGTTTTTTGTTTGGGGTTTTATTTTTAGGCCATAGGGTTTTTTATTCTTCTGGGCTTGACATAAATGTAGCAAAATGGTTCAGAGAAGCTTGTGACCTCTCTTCTGGGTGCTCTCTTCACCCCAGATCAGGGCACTTGCAGACATTGTCAGTCCAGGTTCCTTTTGTGGGATTTGCTTAAAGCACTTGCTTAAATTCTCCCAATTCAACATTTATAAATAAGTAATTGAATTAGTTAAATAAGTTTTATTGTGTGCTTGTAGAAAACATTATTACCAGTTATTTGCCTAAAGACATGATGGGTTTTCTTGGACATTGTACATGAGAATGAATTGGTGATTAATCCTAAACAGATGACGAGGATGAGAACACAACTGTTGTGCATTTTCCCTGGCAGTGCTTCTGTCTGGCTGTCATTCAGCAGATGAGATGCACTTTTTCCTTCTTTCCTGAGGAACATTTAGAGCTGATAAATGTTAGGCAGACAGTGGAAGCTGTCAGTGCATGAGAAGAAAGATGCTGAATAGATCTGTGGTGCCAGATAAACTGTTCCTGCTTCCCTTTAACCAGACAGAGGAGTTGCTTCCTTTCCTTCTGAGCAGCAGCTCAGTCTTCCCAGTGCCCCCAGCCAGTTGCCATGGACAGTGGATGGTGGTGAGGCCCTTTCCATTCCCCCAGCCCTGCTTTGCATCCCTTCCCTGCTGGCCAGGGAGGAGAGGGAGGGCACAGTTACCATTCCCTCACTCAATCAAGTGATGGTCAAGACAGTCTAACACGTAATTTGCTTTTTCTCCTTGAAGTTCTCATGGCCCAAGGAGTTCACAAGGAAATTTGGCAGTGAATTAAACTAGAAGAGCCAGAAGGATGCTGCAAAGAAAGCAGAAAGGAAATACCATATGAAGGGGCTGAGAGTCCAGTGGCAAAACAGGCAAGCTACAAATCTAAGTGATTGCCAAAGCTGATATTGATGTGGCTGGCCAGTTTCATGTATAATCAGAATAACTGGGGTTGGAAAGGACCTCTGGACATCATTTATTCCATGCCCCTTGTTCAAAAATCAAGCACTGGAGACACAGGGTTAGAAAAATCGTGTCTGAGACATCCCTGGGAAACATCTGAATGCTGCACTCATTGGTGCCAATGATGTGACCCTGGTGGGACTGAGGTTGTGCCAGTGATGTGGCCCTGGTGGGACTGAGGTTGTGTCAGTGATGGGACCCTGGTGGGACTGAGGTTGTGCCAGTGATGTGACCCTGGTGGGACTGAGGTTGTGCCAGTGATGGGACCCTGGTGGGACTGAGGTTGTGCCAGTGATGTGACCCTGGTGGGACAGAGTTTGTGCCAGTGATGTGGCCCTGTGGGACAGAGTTTGTGTCAGTGATGTGACCCTGGTGGGACGGAGTTTGTGCCAGTGATGTGGCCCTGTGGGACAGAGTTTGTGTCAGGGATGTGACCCTGGTGGGACTGAGGTTGTGTCAGTGATGTGACCCTGGTGGGACGGAGTTTGTGCCAGTGATGTGGCCCTGTGGGACAGAGTTTGTGTCAGGGATGTGACCCTGGTGGGACTGAGGTTGTGTCAGTGATGTGACCCTGGTGGGACTGAGGTTGTGCCAGTGATGTGACCCTGGTGAGACTGAGGTTGTGCCGGTGATGTGACCCTGGGAGTCTGGTAGGACTCAGGAGTTGGATGTAATTTAGGAGTTGGCCTTGATTTGAGAGAGGGAATTGGACCAGGTAGCTTCCCAAGGGCTCTTCCAACCTGCTATGCAATGAATGTGTAATATTAGAATAATCATGTGATACTTTTTCTTATGAGCATTGTGGCCTGTTAATTTTATTATGGTTCTCAAAATTATGTCATATATTCCCTACATCTTGTTATAATTTAAGATGATGTACTCTACTAATTTTCCTCTTGCCAGAGTAAGAACAAGAGAAGATACATTTTTTATAATACTTTTAAATCAGAGCATGTGTTAACTGCAAAGTATTATAATGATGCTTGCTAATTTATTTTCATAGAAACCTTGTTAGAATAGGTCAGAACTACTTCTGTTTCCTTTAGACAAGGAAAAAAGTGACAGAGAAAGTTGTTTTGTTGAGGTCACAGTTACATGTCAGGGGTGTAGATGTCACTGAGAATTGTTTCCTTTGTATTTCCCTCCAATCTGTGTTGCCTTTCAGGACAGAGGTTAGGTAGCAAATTGAAGGCAGCCTGTTTATGGAAATGGAGCTGAAGATTCAGCAGGGATAACATTTCCTGAGAGCAAGCCTTCTGGGAATAGTGACTTTTTCTGTGACATAGCTCTGAGTACATCTAAAAAGAATTCGCTGTTAAGGGGTGGTTCTGAATTAAACCTGGGAAAGCAAAAGTAGGGAAAAGCAAAGGATTGTATTTAATACATTTATTCCTCCAGTGTTTTTGTTTGTGTAATTAAATGCTACATCATTGCTGCATAGTGAAATGTCTGTTGCTTTTGCTGCTTGTTAAATATTACTCCTTAAAATGACAGTTGCTTCATCTAAATTGGGGTCACATAAAATTCATAGCAGTGGATCTTGTGACTGGCACTTGCATGTCTTCTTAAATAATGATTCCTGTGGATAGGTGCAGAAATGGATTCTCAAAAAGTCAGGAGAAGAAGTGGTTACTTCTAATACAATGAAGATCTTGCTTCCTGTAAGAGGTTTTTAGGAGTTCCCTGGCCTTGGTGACTGCCAGTGACCATCATCTGGATAAGGATATTGTCATATATCCCTTGAAGGTTTTGTCAGATGGGATGGGAATTAACATTCTCTACCTTCTTTTTGAACATTTATACTGATAAAAATAATGTACCGTGGAAAGAGCGTGCTTTTGCTTCAAAAATTTTGTAAAGGAGGTAAGTTTAAAAGAAATTCTTCCCAAGTGAGGAAAAAGCATCTTTGAAAACTGACTTTAGCCTTGTTCAGTTACCCAGAGACCCCAGCTGATCCATATGGGAGCAGATTGATACCATATATATGAAGACATATTTATTAAAGAAAGAACTTAAAAGACATTCAGTATAGCCAAAAAAAAAAACAGTTTAACTGGCTTAAACAGCACACTGAACCTTGTCTAGCTTTGAATTACTACTACTTCTAGTCAGAGATCAAACAAAGCAGCTTGAAAGTCAGTTTAAGGCAAAGCTTTGGGTGAGCAGGTGAGAGACTAATAATAATGTACTTTAATGAAGCTGAAATACGATTTAAAAGGAAAAAAGTCACGACACAGGGATTTTGTATGGAATCCTTGAGGGCAGCACTGTTCACTGCAGCACTGGTAGGACAGGAGCACGTTGCCTTCATTCAGCCTTTAATCCAGAAAAGCAGGACAGTGATGTGGGAATGAGCTGTGCATACAAATGGATCTCTTCTTTACATGTGTGTAACTTCAGCCATTACTGAGCTGCAGCAGAAGGGGATGAAATTGTTATGAAAGACTCTGAACTGCACTCTGAGGATTAAGATGTGAGCTGCAACTGAACATGAAAGGGACTCAGGGATTAGTGGGTAAACCCAGTCCCAGAAAGCCAGTCTAGTTTTGTCCAAATCCTCCCTTTGTGCTGCTTAGGAGGATGCAAGCAAAGGAGCTTCTGGATCTTTGAGATCCCTTTGGGAAGAGAAATCCAGCAGTATTCCTGGTGTCCATTTTGGAGGAATGGGTAAGGGTTGGAATGTTGTTCATGTTGTTGTTGTACAGACTTTAGGTAGGCATCAGCTTTAAACAAAATTGAACAGTAGGGGAAAAGCACGTGCTGTTGGGGTGAGGGAGCTCTGCAGGTGAGAAATCTTGGCTTCCTCAGGAGAACTGGAGCAGTCCCAAGGAGCTGTGTCAGTTCAGAATTACCTGCTGGACATCAAACTTGGGCATTCTCAGAACAGCTTAATAACCTGGGAGTGCAGAGAGCTCCACTTTGCTGTCCCATCGAGGGGATGGCAGTGTACCTCTGCTCTCAGCATCAGTCACTGCATCTCCACTTCACCTGATGCCACCTGAGGCCTGGAGTGTCCCCAGGCAGGACAGTGATGGTCCAGGCTTGGGCAGGAGCAGTGAGCACTTGCACCTATAAAANGCTTGTAAACCTGCTGAGGTTTTGTCACTGAAGGCTTTTTGCCACCTCTGTGGTTCTTCCTCCTTCTTTGGTCTAAAATCAGAGCCAGGACTAGAAGGGGAGCAGGGAGGAAATCACTGCACTTTGCTGACAGTCACTAGCGTTGGGCTTTTTTGTTTTTAATTGAGACAACTAAGAATTGCCTTCCGTGTTCTTGGCTTCCTCCTGCCTTTTATAAACTAGATTTGGTGAGATTCCATCTCCAGCTTGGTGGCACAAAGGATTAATGTATGTTTACATTAATTTGAATTTTACATTTGAAACAGTTGGAAGCTGTCAGGGTGCAGTGCAGGCTCGCAGCAGTTGGTCTGTGCTCACCGGGGAGCAGCTGAGCTGTGCAGGGAGAGCTGCAGCTCAGTGCTCATCCATCATCCATCAGGCCTTACAACCTTTGTCTTCCTTCGCAGGCCGGGTGTCGTTTTTCACCTCGGGCTCAGAGAACCTGCACCGGGTGGAGAAGGTGGAGTGGGGCACTCGCTTTGCCATCACCATCTCCTTCAGCTGCGACCCCGAGCACGGCATCGGGGACCCGCTGCTGGGCTGAGCCTGCCGGGCTGGGGGGAGAGAAACCCTGCCAGAGGAGAGGAGGAGGGGAGAGAGCATCCCCTGTAACCTCACATGCAATTGGAGCTGCCCAGCTCCGGGAAAACACTGTCACACACTTTGTTTTCACATCTCCTTTTCCATAAATACTGCAAGTGGGGGCTTAAGGACCGTCTTAAATTGGATGCATTTTGAAAATGGTTTGTCTTCATGTGCCAAAGGCACAGGCTACAAAGAAGAGAGAATGGGCTCCACAGAGAAGAGAAATTGGGCTCTTTATTTTTTTAGTATTTTTTTTAAATTCTTCAGTTTGAAAGACACAAACAATTTTTTGGGCCATGCCTTGATGTGACTCCCAAGGCTGCTGTTACTCATTCAGTTCTTCAGTCACTAATGGAGTGCAGAAAGTCTGACCTAAGTGAATTGGGCCAGGTGAGTGTTCATTCTCCAGAACACACCTCCTGATGAGAGGGATGGATTCCCCTGAGTGTGGGACCTCTGGGGAATACCCCTGGGTTTGGCTAATGGGACTTGAACTTTTTTTAAATTTAATTACTACTGATTCAATATTCAGGAATTCTCTCAATAGCTTTTTTTGGACTTCTCTTTACCAGTTTAGTATGAAGACTTTTTCTGTTTATGAGGACCACTGGTGTTCCCTGAATATTAAATTGCAGGGACTTCCACGAGGAGCTGTGTGCACTGTAACAACCACATGCATAATCTTGCCAAATACTTTGGGTTTTTTACTGCAATCAAAGATTTCTGTGGGTCAGGAGGTTGATAAATAAAACGGTAGGAAAACCTAATTTTTTTTCCTCAATCAAATTCTGAAGTAACCATGTTGATCTGGTTTATTACCTGGATGTATAATTTCTGTGAAACTGAAAATCTGGGAATGTGCTTTGATTTTCTTATATTTTTTTTTAATTTTATGCATACAGTTTGGACTTTATTAATGTACCCTTTTATGGAAGTAATAAGTACAGAGGGGGAATTACACTGAAGATCAAAATAAAGAGGAATGCTAAGAGGACACTTGGATTTCTGAGGGCTCTCACTGGGCACACCAGCAAGATCAGTCCTCTGTAATTTCATTTTTTTGTTCTGAAACCTGAAAAAGTCTTCCTTGTCTCTACTAACAAGGGAGAATTGTTAAAATGGCTGGATGCAAGGAAACAATAAAGTCACTTGGGTTCCATATTGAAATACTTGTCTTAAAGCCTGTTTATTCCAAGGAATTTGCATTACACTGTGTTTTAAATCCATGGGAAGGCAGACCAAGATCACCAGCAGCTTTACTGGATTGAACTGGATTCCTGCCATTACCCTGAGGTTTAAATGTAGGGCTTTTTTCCCCAAAATATCTGATAGGAATCTGAACATGAATGGACCTGTGTTTGCTGGTTACTCCTGTCATGCCAGCTGGGAGTGGCACTTCTGGAGCTGCCCTCTGTCAAATCCTGCTCAACACAACCATCTCAGCTCATCTCCTCTTGCATTTTCACCTTTTGAAGATCCTGTGTCTGGTAATAGCTGCTGCCCATGGTGCATCTCCTGCTGGGAACTGCTGGATGTTCAGAAATAAAATCAAGCTGATATTTGTCTTTTGGAGTCTTTAATCCTCAATAATCTGATCAATATGATGACCAAACCTGTCACCTGTATTTCATTTGTTGGGAAATTGTGCACTCTACATGGTAGGAGAGCTCTTTGGAAAAAAGCCAAATATTTTGTGTGTTTTAGTGCCACTGAGATGCTTCTATTTAGAATTTCAATATCCAGGCCATTAAAAGCAATGCCTAGATCTAGGGAGAATTTAAATGGCAAATGAGGAAGTAAAGTGCAATCTAAAAGTTTCTGAAAGTAGCCTCCAGCAGGAAGCAGTAATTGCAGAATGTTCCTGGAGCACAGTGGAAGTTGAATTCACTGCTTAATAGGAACAAACTTGGTTTAATTTATTTTAGGCCACCTAAATTCCCTGAATAACTTTTTATTAAGGGTCTCTCCAGAAAATGACATATAACTCTGAGCTTGAAATACATTAATTTCTGTCCTTTTTGAGGCTTAGCTGCCTGTTGCTGCTGGGAGCTGCAGGGCTCTGAGTCCTGGAGCTCTTGAGTACTCCCAGGGCAGGATTTTTCAAGCAGCATGAGTGTGATGCCAGGCTGCTGCAGAGAAGTGCTCTTGGTTGAGCAGAGAGGACAGAACGTGGCTGGATGTGTCCCAGTTGTGTGAGGACCTTTGTAAAGAGCCCTTGGACTTAGAACAAAGTCAAGAAAGGTCAGTGCTTGTGCATTGAGAATTGGGGCTGAGTCCTGATGTTAAAATTACAGCTTTGCACCTGAAAGTAGATTTGTTACTTGTTCCCAGGTATCTGGGAATGCTGGTTTGTGTTTTGAAAGGAAATTACTTGTAAGGAAAGGCAAAGGCTGCTGGTGTGAAAAGTCACAGAGTAAAAAAAAACGCAGCAGGAGAGCAAGCCAGATTTGACTCCCTACAAAGAGATTGAGTGAAGCTTCCTGATGATTTATGTGAAATTGTACTACTTTAAAAACCATATTTGCATTCAAATGTTTTGTGGAGTATCAGGAACTTTTGAAAAAATTGCCAGGTTTTGTGGTCAGATTAGGTTTTTAATGTACACCTACCTTTCAGTCCTGTAGCATGCATTAAATTTTAATATTTTTATACCCTGGGATTCTAGGAACTCTGAGTGGACTTTTTGGCACTTCTCATGTGTAACATTTTCATTGTGTAAGGAGTTGTGGAATAATCATGGCTTTTAATTCCTTGTAAGTCAACTGAAGGTTTAGGAAGGTACATTTATATTGAGATTTTCCTGAATACGTATCTTCCACTTGAAATATTCTGTGCTCTGTCCTATTGAATTTCAAATCCAGAAATGTTTGCAAGGATACCCTGTTTACAAAATGATTTAACTTTGGATTTATAGCAGAAATTCAGCTTTATGTCTTGCTTATTTTTAAGGTCAACAGCTGGGTGCTTTAGGAGGCTGTAGCACCTGATAAAGTGCACATGAAAATAAATGTAGCTGAGAAGGCATTGATGATGACTGTGCTGCCAAGGAAATCTGGTTTTATTTATTCAATTGCATTTCTTAGTATTGAATTGCTCCTTCACAGCTTTCCTTTCCCCAGTAAATGAAGATGATACTGTTTTTAGTGTAAGAATTCCTGGTGTTCCTTCTCCATCCAGATATCCTTGCAGTGTTTGCAGGGGATTTGGTTCTCTCTAACCTGCTCATAGGGGACTCTGTGCAATATTTTTTTCTAGGGGTAAAACCAGGAAATGCTGAGGGAAAAAAAAAAAGTGGAAAAAAAATCCCAACACCTGTCTTTCCTTTTTTGAGTCTGTTTTGTGGAAATCCAAGCAAACATTCCAGGAGCAGCAGCAGAGTTATTTCCCTTCTGAACCGCAGGTGGCTCTGGCACACATGGATTGTCTCAGGCTGGGAAAATGCAGAGTCCTGGAGGGGTGGGAATCCTCTGCTCAGCGTGCACTGCTCCCTGTGGAACACCCTGAGGAGCTGCAGCTCTGCCTTGCTCTGGGTCTTGGGAGCACTCCAGAAAGCTGAAAGCTCACTTTACATCATGGGCTGAACCTTGCTTTCAGCTCTCTCTTCCTGGTTGTTAATTTATGCCCAAGGTCTCTGTGTGGCCATTTTTTTATCTTTTGTGAGTGTTCGTGGCTTTGGACTTAAGTTTTTCAGGGTGGATTGTGTAAAGGGAATAAATAACTGTCCAATTTCCCAAGTTTGTCCAATTTCACATCTTTGAGTGTGTCCATCACCTCCCCTCAAATCACTCATTTCACCTCTCACTTCTGTCCCAGCACAGCTCAGCCTTGACCTGTAGCAAGAACTGACCAGGGGAGAGAGCTCAGTGCTTTATTTATTCATTGAATATTTATTCACTGGCTTGCTAGCACTGCAGAGGAGCTGCCTTTTTCCTCTGATCCTTCTGCCCCACATGGGGTATTAATCTTTATAAGGATTTCTAACTCAATTTTTGATATTTTTCATTCCTCAGCATTCTTTTTTTTGTTCCCAAATCCTCTTATTTTCTTCTAGCAGAGACATTGCCCATGTTCAGACCAATTATTTCAGAAATATTTATTTCCATCTTGCCTGTTTTCCTGTAAAGCTGAAATAATGACAAGGTGTGGATCAGTGTTGCCTGCTGTTGAACATTCTTGTCTTTCCTGATACCTCCTGGACAATGAGTAAGGAATTTGGAAACAGATATTAGAGAGTGAGTCAGACCTTGGGATCACAACAAGAAATGCCTTGCTTGAATAGTTCTTACTCTGGAATCAATAAAGCAGCCTGGAAGTACCATCTCCTTTATTTTTGTAGCATTTAGATGCATCTAAATAAAAACATCTTGGTTTACTGCTGGATAATCCTGAGGCTGTCCAAGGAACCTGGTCTGGGTGAATCCATGAGCTGCCAGGTCAGACTGATTGTTCATAATGAACTGCACTGAAATCTGCCCCTTTTGGAAGGAAATATTCTATTTATAGGGAGAAGCTGAGATTTGTGGAGCGTTCATGTTCCATGTTTCTGGGAATTTCTTGGAGTAGTCCTCTAGTGTTCAATAAAGCTCATTTTAGACATGGATACCCTTCCTATTCTTTTATTAACAAACCACAGCAGCCCCTCCACCTCCCAAAAAAGCACCAGCTAGGTTCCTGAGCCATGATTTTTCTGTTCAGACACCTTGAGGATTTGTCTCTTTCTCGTTCCTCAGTTTATACAATTATTTTAAGCTGTTTACGTAGATGCCTGGACACTTTGCTGCTGACTCCACAGAAAAAAAATCTTGCTGTTTTCCTTTGAGACAGCTTTTCCCTGCCAGGGCCAGGTCTCTGGGTGGATTCCTACCTTGGAGGTGACCTCCTCAGCATATTAACTTGCCAGCCAGACCATTAAATCTTGTGGGAATAAACAAAGGCAGGTCCTAATGGAGTCATTCTGCATGTCTTGGCTCTGGGTGGTGATTTCTTCCATTCTCTCTAGCAGGGAATTGTGTTTATTTCTGATTTATGTTACTGAAGAGCAGACGTGTTCTGGGAGTCCTCCCTGCATAATGGGGCTTTAATTGTGATTCACTGAATAACCTCATAAAAAGGCCACGTTTTACCAGGTGATTCAAAACTTAAAAGGCTGCTGTAAAATAAGGCAAACTCTGAGCCCATTTAGTCCCTGCACTTCTCAACACAAAAGAAATGAGAGGAGTCATCTTGCACTTGGATTATTTCTACTTTGCTACAGGCCATAAATGTGTGTTTTCTTGGTTTCTTTATTTTAAAGGAAAATAGGAATTAATTTGAGAGTCATTCCTTTCCACAGGGATGAATATGATCAAAATAAACCTTGACTAGCAGGGAAAAAGCAATACTACAGAAGTCAGGCAGGCAGAGGGGGAAGTTAAATTTAAGATGGTGTTAGGCAGAGAGAGCTGCAGGAGATTTCTCCCACATCTTCTGATGTGTCCATGTCAGCTTGAACTGATGTTTTCTCCTCCTCCTCACTCTGCTTTATTGTTTCATTAGATCAGACAACTGGAAACTCAGACCTTTCAGGCAGCAAAGTTCTTCCTGTTCAAACCTTTTATAAAATTTTCAATAGGACCCCTTGACAACCATTTGCTTCAGCTATTTACCCTGTCCATCCTCTGTTTGAATTAATAATGAACAGTGAATATGCTAAAATAAGTGATGCTGTGATGCTGCATCCACCTATGTAAAAAATGATGAATTACACTTTCTTCTGCATTTATCTTGTGTATCAAATGGGCATTTTTAAAGTGATGGTGTCCTCCACACATAGCTTGTGTCTGTTGCACCTTTGCTGAAACTGGACAGAGTTTAGACCTGTAAATAAGAAATAATCCAAGAAGAAATTAAAATGGAATTAATAAATATATAGAAGTGTATGGAAAGTTTCTCC
>VZTT01065193.1:2463-16142 GCA_013400855.1 Buphagus erythrorhynchus
ATTCAGAAGCTTTAGAGAGAGTAAAACCTTCCTTGTTAGCTTTTCCTGTGCTTTATGAGACAGCTCATTATCTAACTGCAGTTGGTCTCATTTTCTCTGAATAATACTGAGTTGGTATCTACAAATTGCCAGTAGATCAGGAAAGTGAAAGGAATCAAAAAATAACAAGTATTTTTGGGCCTGGAGTAAAAGGAGACCCAAACAAGACAAATATATTTCAATATGGGAGCACATTCCTCAACATGACTAGCATGTGCTCTCCAATAGCAGCTGGTGTTCTACAGACTTGACACTTCGCAGGATCATTTTGCAAATGAAGTTAGAAAATTTACAAAGATTTAGAACTCTTTTGCAACATAAAAATATGTTTTCATGGAAATAGTTTAATTTATTTTTGCTACTAGAAAAGATATCTTCTAGAATTGGCAGCAGTATCAGTCAGTTTGGACACTACTCGTTATGTCAACTGAAATATAAACCAGAGTCCTTTGGAATGTCTCAGGAATCACTTAAAGAAGTTTAATAGAATTGTACCTAACTTTTTCTCCAAAATTTATGGGAAAAATTAAATTCTCTACAAAAAGAAAGTCCAGACTTGGTCTTATAAAACAGTAGTAATAAATTGCATTCTTTACTTACTCTTTCACAACTGCATACCATACTGGCACTGGCAATAGACAGTATATATAATATGTCCAAGGACATTTTTGAATCAACAGCAAAAAAGCGATCATCATTCCAGCAGAGGCAAAACCATAGAAGAGAATGGTAGATTTCTGAAATACAAACGTTTGGACAAACATTCTTGTAAGAGTGATAAAATGATTTAAACTGCACCCTATTTTCAACTTCTTAGTTACGTAGTAAAACAAATGCTATTTTAACACAGTCACACAAGCTGCCATGTGTCTCTACACAACTCCAGACAAAGTTGTCAGCCAGATTAAAAAAAAAGAACAGTAGTATTTGAAGATTTAATTCTAAATATGTCTCTTCATAAAGGTCCTGCAGTAAAACCTGCAGGGAAAAACTGCAGTAAAAACTGCATGGGAAAGACCTACTTGTAGAATCTGAAGGCCCAATATATGCAATGTTATCTATGTTCAACAGATACTTGGAATCCATCTGAAGCCAGAGATGCTAAGGGGTTTGGGAAAAAGAACTCAAGTTTAGATTCCAGAAACAGACTTAGAATATAATCTATTGAATTCAAGTTCATAGCCTTACAGTCAAAGCATTTAATGAAAATTCCATCAGCACATTTCCTGCTCCTGCCTGAGACATTTGTAAGAGAACTAATTAAATTAAATATATTAATATATANCCACAGGAGAAACTGTCTTCATCAAAGAAGCCACAATTTCAAAATAAAAGAGGACTAGTGTTGCATAGCACTAAAAGGTAGCATATCTAAAACTGTTACTGTGTTTCATCTTAATCTGCAGGTACTGCTTTGGGATTTTCTTAGAAAAAAAAAGATATAAGATTAGAACATTATGGACTCAAAGAAACACATTCTCAGACTGAGAGCACTCTTAAGGAGAAACATCAAAGAGAGAAGGAAAATTTTAAAATGGGTTATCTCAGATAGACAGGTCGGTCCTTAACCATCAGACAGCAGAAACCTGGTTTTTGTGCAGAAAGAAGCATTAAACAGTCACTCTGCATCTGCCTTTTATCTGATCATTGAACCATTTTTCCTTATTCAGGGACATTCAGATATCAGAAGAATTACTGGTAAGGGAAGAAGATTATGTATAAGTTTTAAATAAACAATTTTATATGTGTGTATTACAAGTTGACATAACAAAGGCAGCTTTAGTGAAGGTAATGACAAATACACTGTTTTCTTGTGCACAAATGCTAGTCTTGTGAAAGAGTTAGGTAGACAGATACACAACAGTGTTAAATATGCTGAGAAGAGACAATCAACTAGCAGTTCACCTAGGTGGATTAGCATCTTTTCTGGCTCCCCCTCCCTGTAACTGATGTACAACTGCCTTGATCTCAACTGACAGCAAATGCAAGTTCTAAATGATTTTTAAAATAGAGTTTTTGTGAAGATATACCATTAGACTAAGAAAAGATATGTCATATAGAAAGCTGACCTAGGGCAATTTTACTTTATTAGTTTTAAACTTTACATTTGCTGACATATAGACAGAATGAATATGCATATATATGATATGTACACAAGATAATTTATCACTGAGTAAACAATCAACATTTTATTCCATATAGCGACATAAATATTATAGAGTCCAATACAGTCAGTCATGCATTGAAAATGGAAACCAGATTTGCATTTCTGTGAATGTTTAAAATAAATGAAAAGGTTATACTTCTTGCAAGGCAAAATAACATTCTACACCAAAAGATACCTGTTTTTTCTCATATGCAGCATAAGAAGTCAAAAACTTTTAAAGATGATATATACAGTATATGCAGTTTCATTACTCAGAGGCTTCCTGATTTTATAATGGTGTGCTTTGCAGGAGACTATTTGTCAATGGTAGATTAGTCTCTCAGCAAATTTCTTTAAGTTGCCTCAACCTAAGCTATAAACCAAATTACTTCCATATATAAAGCATTAGCCTCACATTGTGATTCTCTAAGTATTTAGGAGCACTAAAAAAGGTTTCTACAGAAAAGGGCCTCTTATGAAAACTGAAGAAATTCTATAGACAAAGAACTAAGAAATCTTTTTTTTCTGCTAGTGTCACTAGCATAAAATTTGCCTTCAACAAGTAAAATCAATATACCAAATTAAAATCTATGTCAACTAAGAACACAAATTTTTCCTTAATGTAGTTATTAATATGCCTGATACTCAGCCTACTTATTGTAATTATTTTGTTTGTATCTAACATAACATGCATCCTGGATTATTTCCTCTCAGTTATTTGATGAAAGAAAACCTAAATCATGCAGTACTGCACTTATGAATATTTTCCATTTTAATTTTGTTTGAGCATTTTCACTAAAGGTCAAGACTATCTCATTTCAGCCAGCAGTAAAAACTCCAAGATAGCATGATAGGAATTTTCTCAGAGTAATACACTGAAGGCAGTAAAGATGTTAAGTGAGTGCTCAGTCTCAATTACAATACAAAATGAAACAATTCGTTTTATTCTGAAACAAATTCTTGATATTTGGGAGTATTTCCCATCCCCCCAAATGCTTTAACCCTTCTCTAGTGAAAGGATAGCTTTTTGCCTATTCACCTAGGTCTCTCTTTTCCTGATGAATGACTGAAAATAAATTCTTAGTATTTTATACTTTGTGAAAAATCTTACCATAAAAATCTTACCAAAAAGAGCTTCCTTCATCTTTGATGTCTTCTGCTGCACACTTGCAAATCACAAAGAGCAAGAGAGCACACTGTTCTGTGAAACCATGGCTCACTTTCTATCAAAACAGGCTATACATTTTTTAAATGCCATGATTGGACTTCACAGTTTCTGAGAATAAATGTAAAATTGTCAAAAAGGGCAGAAATAAAATAATTTACATGCTGGGGATTTTTTTTTTTTTGCCTTACAGTGAAGAACATCAATGAAGCTGATATTCTGAAATCTGTATTCTTCTAACCAAATACTATTACAACACAGTGTTGTTACTACTGAAAATTAAACCTGGTTAATTAAACCTGGGAAAACTAAATCTGGCTAAAGACAGACCCTTTAATAGTTTTAAATCACTATGTCTTCTCACACTTGCATTAGCATCTCAAATGGACAGTTGTAGGAAGAAAAACTGAGGAAGCACAGTATTGTACACTCAGACTTGAACATCTCAGGAATACTGATCTTAATCAATGGACTTACCAGCAGCACTGCACAGGATTCCAGTAGCTGGAAAACTCAACAGCTTGCCAGTTTCCACATTAAGTCAAAAGAAATGTAAAGTAAAATGTATCCTGCACAGAGTCACTTAGCATACATGTAATACTGAAAACTGATAGAAAAAAGAATTGAAAGCTTCCAACCTACCTTTTTATTAGTTGGGACAGTCTTGGTCAAATTGGTATGGGCCTTGATAATGACCAAAATCACATAAGTTGTCCAGCCCACAAAACCCACTGCAATACTTAGACCCAGGAATAATCTATCATACGTATGGTAGTAAGACAAGCCTTCCAAAGCAAGGTTAATCAGGGTTTTGCACAGGGATACCTGGAAACAAACAAAACGTTTAAGTAATGTATTGGAAGAGTGTGAGCTCCCCATTCCACAAATCAACCTGACAGCAACTGGAGCTCAAGCAGCTCCACCACTCCTGGCACATGTGTCCTCTCCATGCTCAGGTACAATGTTTTGGCCAGCACCAACTGCTGAAGTACACACTGCTTGGGACTCCTGCTGGATATCAAGTCCACCATCACCTGGCTGCTTCACCATCCTCCGTGGCAATGACAGTGGTTAGGAGGTGAAAGCCTCACAGACAGCATACTTGAAACCACCTACTACCAAGCATGCCATTTGGTTTTCCCACAAGAATTTAACTGTACATACTCCAGTGTAAGTTACCCCATTAAAAAGCAGTCATGTGCTTCTGCAGGCACATTTACATAGGAGGAAGATTTTGGATGCAGCTGAAACATGGTCACTCTCCACAGCTTAAAGTATTCCTGGGTTTTGATGTCCTCCACTCCAGCAGTACCTGATACCATAAGCAGCAGCAGTGAATTCAGACACTAAACTGGAGTCCCAGAAGCATTTACAAAGCAGCTGCTTGTAGGTCTCAGGACAGAAATAATTTGGAAACAAGAAGGGTTGTACCCAGTCTAATCACAGGTCCCTTCACTCAACACCTCCACTGGGGAGACACCATGATAAACACTGTGGGTTTTCCCACTGTGGAATTTGGGTGTGCTGACCCCTGTGATTTACCCAAATATGGGAAGATCATCTGTGTGATTTGGAAAAGTTCAGTAAGAAGCTGAACATACACTATGAAACTTTTTATATGTGCAGGTATCCAGTTGGGACTCAACAACAAAAAACAAAGAAAAAGGTACAGCAACTACTGAAGAGATCACAAGTCTGCCAGCAGGCAAACTCACCTCAAAAGACACCTATTCTATACAATTATGAGTGCATATTTGCACCACAAAGAGTTGCAAGGTTCTGGCAAAGAATCATCCACACTCCAGGTTCAGGGAATGGAAGAACCTTTCTGCATTGCAATACAGGATGCTGAGGATAACCAGGGCACAGGCACAAGTCTGATGTGTGAGTAATCAAGAGTGAATTAAACACCTGGAGCACTCAAATGAACAAGGAGTAAAATTTACATATACACAACAACACAAAAATCACGTTCTACTTCTGAAATGTATAAAATGTCTCCTATCAGTAAATGTGACAACTAAGTAGAAGTATTAGGAAACCAAAAAGAAAACTTTCTCCCACAGCAAAATAGATACATTTATTTAACCTGAACTATTTCCAATTTACAACAAAGCAATTAAAAAGGCATAAAATGGATTTAGCTTCCTGTGCATAAAACCATAATTTATTATCTTAAGAATCATATTAGGAAAAAAGAACTGAACCCTAACACATAATGGAATTCTTCCATACATCTGGCAGGTTAAATATAATCTTACATATTCAATATTTTCATGTACTTTTAAACACAGAAATCAATGACCAAATTAAACCTGTTAGAATTTGTAGAGCTAAATTATACCAAGAAGTCTTTCATTTTTTCTGTGAACATCAGAATACAAGCACTGGTGAACTGCACCCATCAAGTACCCTGTCACACAGTGAGTGTTAGCAGATGCTTAGGAAAGTAATACTGGATCTGGGAAGCATAATTCCATGTATGGCTCCCAGTCTGACACACTGAAACGTGAAAGTAAACCCAAGAACTGCTGGTTGAGAATTAAAAAAAAAAAAAAAAAATCAGGTAAAGCAGGATTATGATGGAGCAAGATATCACTTTTTTTCATGCAACTGGCAGTCTAGATAGTGCAAACCTGATAAACTACCTTCCTTAGTTAATCTCTCAATTTACCTTTTTTCTAGTGGGGAAAATAAAACAAACACACAGTGTGTGTCATTATACTATGAAATAGTAACAAACAGTCTAAGAAGTATGAGAAAAAATACAGCAAGTCAGTATTATTTATTAGAATTGGTATCAAACTATAAAATTTTGAAGATTTACAGTGGGTTTTGAATTAATGAGATATGCATCATAAATAAGGAAAAAGTTTTATCTCTCAGTTTATTTCAACTTAAAGAAAAAAAATATTTACATATAGCAAAAACAGACTTACCGCTTCATCATACTTCTGCTGCTGAATATATAGTCTTATTTTTTTTAAAAAGTTGATCTGTTCTGAAGCAGAAAGTGGTCTGTACAACAATATAAAGAGATATTAACATTTCTCCTTTTCACAAGCAGAAAAAATTAACTTTGCAATTAAAAGAATTACTCTGTAATAAAACCAAAATGTTCTGAACTTCATTAGGAGCAATTAGATAATTGAGACTAATTATTCCTCTGCATTCATCTTCACATGTGTCAACACAGCTGCTTTTTAACTTATCACAAAATCTCTGCATTAATAGACATTTCTTTTATGCAGCTGATCCCCTCTAATACTGCTGAAAATTATCTCCCTTGTGCATTATTATTGACCATTGCTCTGGACAAGAAGCATGGCACATACAAAAATTAAGCAATTTAATTGATTTGAATATGGCTGTAAGCAGTTTGTAAGACAGCATTGAATGAGTTGCTCATGTTCCATGTTAACAGTAGATGATGCCTAACAACGTTCTCTGTGAAAAGTATGACCATGTCTCCTGTTACTCAAGAAGCTATTAGCTGAGTCCCCAGAGAAGGGGTTAACACAGCTACCTGGCTACACTGAGGTCAGGGATAAAAATCTCTTTGATTTTAATGAATTTGATCATCACCCTAAACAACTGCTACCATTCTTCCCTTATAGAAAGTAGTAACAAGAACAAAGAAGTAAGTCAACCAACTCCACCAAATAAAGAGAAAGGGAGCTGTTTCTCCTGTACCATTTTCTTTCCATGTTTAGGGACAGCAGCAAGCATGAGAATCTCAGATTGGGGATAAGTTATAAGCCCTACCCTGGATAAGTTATAAGCCACAAGACAGTCCCTGTTGCTCTAGGCACCACAGACAAACCATCAGCTGACAGCCAGGGAATGCATAGGGCAGGTTTCCTTCACACCTTCCACAAGGCAGCAGTGGCACAGCAGCAGCTCCCAGCATCTACGGCACAAGGTGGCCCACTTGCACACCTGCCTCCCTCCCACCTGCCTCATACATGACCACCAACCTCATGTTTCAGGCAGTGCCAAATCAGGTCACTCCCACCATTTAAATCAGCAGCAGTTGCCTGTGTGGTCACTCAGCTGAACCACCAGGGCAAGTCTTGATTTTATGCAGCTGCTGCATAGAAATGCTCATTCTTGCAGCTCCCAAACTATGAATCACTTTTGCCTACAACCCAGTCAATAGCCTGATACAGCAGTTGATATATCAGCAATACATACACACCATTCTTTGAGCTATGACATATATTACAAGTATTCTGTGCCTGAATAACCTGAATTTTTATAAGTAGTAACATCCTGGTATATTTTGATGCTATTTCATTAAGTCCAGAAAACCATGGTATCATGCAGGAATCTTCCAAAACACCGAATAATTGGAACAGCAATTAATCTTGCTTTTGAGAAGAGTAAGTAACTGTATTAAGAACATGTTTGTCTCTTTTCAATATAGAAAATAATTGAAGGATGGTTTCTATAAAAAAGTAGGAAGAAAGAGGTCCCATGGAAAAGGAAAAAGGCAGAAAAAGATGATCACAAGATCACGGTAAGAGTTTGATCACCTTAACTTTGAGAGGGAGACACAGGATTCTAGAAACCAGTCTCGAAAAATAGCAAAGTGGGTGTTGGTTATTTCTGCACCTTCATTATGTGTCCCCATGGAAGCCAACCTTACATCTCCACAAGCTGAGGAGAATTAGAAACAATTTGTAAAGGAGACAAACCAGACCCAAGCACCACCTCAAGGAAATCTGTGGCCTCAGATTTTGCTAAGCTGTTTGGTAGGGGAAAGGGAGCAAAACACCCACTCAAGGTGGGAGTTTCACCATGTGTCGAGATCAATAGGAGGAGGAAAAAAAAAAAAAAAAGATAATAAAGCTTTTAGGTAAGGAAGCTTCATTTAGGACTTAAACACATTCAAGATGTTTCCATGTTCCCTGTCTCGTTTTTACTGTTTTACACATACTGTTTCCTGTGAATTCTATCCTTGTCATATTCAATGCAAATTCCTTCCAAGACAAAGTGATATTTTACTTCATATCTTTAGTAATTTAGCTATAACCCACTTATTATCTTTTTATTCTCACTGAATCATTATATTATTAATGAACAATAGTCTTCACCTATTCCTTCTTACAGGACAGCACCTAGGATCTCTGTACATAGATGGTGTAACAGAATAAATGGGGTTTTCAAACAGCAAAATTTTGAGTAAGTCAAACACTGAAAGCAATTATTTTGTCAAACTGGGTTACCATTGGCAGGTGCATTGTTAATTTTCAACAGCTAACATCTTAACACACATATTACCTTGCTTCCATATATTTAATTTTCAAGAGGTTGAATTTACAATTGTCTAACAATTGTTTTTGTAAAATTTATGAATTCCACCAGAAACTAAGGACTATTCATATATAACTATGAAAATGCAAGGAATGTTCATTATCTTAAGATATTTTTATCTCTGTATTAAACAAAAAAGCAAATAAGTGATTAAAGAATTTTTGTATTTTATACCAGTCTAAAAAGGTTACCAAATATGCTGATAATCCCTCAATAAAAGAATGGGCCTAGGTCACCATAAGCAGTTTATCATCCATTGAGGACAGTGATTCACTTCCTGAAGCTGATAAAGTAGATGAGATATTTAAAAGAAAACTAGATGTAGCAGAAAGCATAAAGAGACAAATATGAGCCATGAACAGAATTGGAAAATTGCCTATGAAAAAAACCCATGGACTTTAGAAATGGTGATTCTATAAAATCTACAAGACTTAACAAAAACCAAAATGACATGGAAAATTTAAATCTGAGAAGTTAAAGCTTCAACTGTTCATAGCACCACTTGATTTTAACTTAAACTATTTTAAAGGTCTCCAGTAGAAGACAGTTAGGAAATAATAAACTGATCAGAGTTTTTCCCTGTGTTTTACTACACAGCATCCCAGAGGCACTAGCAAATGTCAATGTATTCTCAAGGTCACTTAATACATACATCCATGCAATTAATATTAATAGTAATGAATTAAATTTACTGATCATTATTAGAAAGTTTCTCAACTCTAGAAGGAAAACTAGGGTATATGTGTATATGCTCTTGCCAGCTATCCACCATCAAAATCCAGTTCTAACAAACCCAACTTGCCTAGTAAAATCTGAGGTCTTTTTCCATAACACAAAAATACCTGTCCTATTAAGAGGCACACACAAAGAGAATTCAGTCAGTGGACTCAACTCTGTCCTCCTTTTCTTACAAGTATTGCAAATCACATGCACTGAAAAGGGTAGTACTGAGAGGTTTAACTCAAAAGAAAAAGACAAGAACTCCATGATCATGTAGATGACCAACACACATGCATTCACAATACCATCAGGATTCTAAAGACTTAAGATTACATTCTTCACAGAAAATGATGGTGGTTCTGCAAGAGTAATTTTATTTTTCGTTACGGCTATCAGATATTAACTTCTTGGTTCCAGACAGAAATCACAGCTTCATCCATGAATAAATATAATTAATTATGAAACAAGATGATTGGGCTAATCATGTAAGTACTTGTAAACTCTCCCTTCTGAGATGTTAGTTACCCTTGTCATAGGTATACCTGACAACATTAATCTTTCCAGCACATCATTCATGCTTCATATAACAGCAATTCACAACAAGACTGTGATGAAGTACATTCACCATAGCAATGTCAAAGGGATCTCTCTCTGGCCAATGAGTCTTGTTTATCATCACACTACAGAAATTACCATCCCAAATGGCATAGGTAGCATGCTGCAGACAAACCATGAAATAAAAAAATCTCAGAACAGAAGGAGATGCCTTGCAAATACATCTGTATCCACCACTGCTAGTTTGCTAATTTTATTATGCCTGATTATTTGGGTAAAGATATATGGTAATTTTATTGCACAGTAAATTTTCCAGAATTCTACTATTAAAAGTAACCCCTTCGTGTCTGTATTAGTTGAACACTTAAAATACTGCAGATTTAATAATGAAAGTCAAGGAAGCACCACAGACCTGTGGATGAAATGCACAAAGAGAAAGACTGAGATTTTTGCCTAGCTCATTGTCAGATGAAAACAAATTCATTTCAGATGCTTCACTACACACACTCACCCCATGCACCTATATCAGCTCATGTATATCTACACCCTCCTATCACTGCCTTTCCACTTTCCCCATCAGGAAAAAAGAAAATACTGTACATCCTACGAATCTCTGAGAGTGGCAAGACTTGCAAAAGACAGTGATCACATTTCTATGACCCTTATCCAGCAGCAAATCAGAAGTAGCTGTTCAGCAGTCTTCTAACTTTTTCATATTGGCTGTTTGGGAGTTAGGGAGGAAAGCATCAGCTCCTTCTGTTAATGCAAAACTTCAATGCTAAAGGATATGAACACACATCCCTATGACAACCCCATGATGGACCAAGGCCATTTGAAAAGAGCATGGTAGGACTTTGTATAGGTGACCTTCTTTTGAACACCACATAAAGCAGAGCCTCTCACATGCTTTGCTATGAAATTTCTAACTCCAGAATTGTTAGCAGCAAAAGAGCCATTAGACTGACACTGTCCAAACAACTTCAACCTCTTCTGCCAAAATGCTAAGTAATTACAGGTTCTTGTCCTCTTCTTCAGAAAGAAGATCCCTATTACCTGAGTAACTTGCAACCTGAAATAAATCACCCAGGATAAAGTTGCCCATCTCTATGGGCACCATCCACCCTGCAGAGGATCTGAGGCTTCTGCCACCCAGACACTGCTGGGGGCACAGGTGCCAGGGTCTCTGTGCTCTCTCCCCATGGGAGAAAATTACCAGCAACAGAATCAGCTGAATATGTTCCAACTCTGTTGCCACACACTCCTCTGTGAGGGCCACACTTCAGAGAAGAGATGGCTTCCACTCCAGCAGTTCTGCAAGCAGCAGAAATAGTACTAACAGGACACACTATTACTGCTTTGATCCACAAAGCAATAATTTGATCCACTGCTGGCAAAATGTCATCTTGGAAATGCAGATGTAATACTGGCCTGATGTTTTTGCAGGGTTGCTATTCAAAAGCAACTGAGCCAGTGCAGCAACAGGCTTCAAGGATGGCACCTGAGAAAGCATCAGGTGGGTAATGGCAGAGTAGAGACACAGATCTTTCTGCATTCAACACTATTAATGTGGCAGAAACATGATTGCACACTTGTTTCTGTTCTACAAAAAATTCACTTCAGTTAGCAGCCCATGAGTGCAGAGACTTAATATTGATGACAGTGCAATCACAAACAAATCCAGAATTGTTAAATTAACTTAGTCATTCTCCTGTTTCTTCTTTCCTGTTTACTTCACAAAGTATCGTGCACAGTCTTGTAGGAGCAGAACAAAATGCCAAAGAGAAAACCTTCCTACTTCATCAACAGCAGAGAACAATCACAAAGACAATGAATGGCAAACAATGCAAAGACTTATGTTCATTCAACAAAATGTGAAAAAATTTACCAAATAAGTATTTCAAAACTCAAAGTTTGGAACCATGATATTTCCTTTCTGTTGAGCTTGCCGTGCAATGCAGAGTACGTGATATTACCTGGGGCAATGATCAGGAAAAAGAAAGCTGTTAGAGTTCTATTGGCCTCACTGAATTACCTATTTACATGAATTTTAATGGCTAGAAGCCAATTTTTCATCATTTTCAAAATGCATTCAATCCTACTTCTTTAGATGGGCCTTTACAGAGGAAAGAACTGTTTTACAGTATCTGCCACAGACAGACTGAAAGCACATACTATGAGATAAAGAGACAATCCTTTGCATACATTTTAGTTTTAATCAAAGAGTGAAGCTTCAAAATGAAACAATTTGGTGGGTAACTCTGATCTTTAATCTGTTTAGATGGCCTTAATTTTACTTATTTATAAAAATATTTTCAAGTAAGCTGCTAAAAGAGGCAAGTTCTAAAAAAAATTTCATTTTCATAATTAGAAGATGCATGTTGAGTACAGATTAAAAAATTACAGCCATAGTTTCAATACACTAAAGTTATGGTTTTTAAAAGAAAATATGCTCTATGCTCTACATAGACCTACACTGAAGGGTTTGTTACAGCTTCATAAAGCTGAGAACCCACAATATTTCCTTTTCCAATTTAATCTAATCTCTTTGCACCTGCTGTTCCACTGCCAGGACTTTCAGTTTTGGAGGATCTAAATTTCAATTGGGTTTTTGTATTTCTGGATTTTCTGACTACTGTGCTAAATTTTTAGTCAGATAGTCTAGTTGTAGGGTTGTAGTAAGTTATCTTGGCAACTCAGTTACCCTTTTTCTTTTAAGAAACATTTAAAAGCACTGCTGGCATTCCAAAAGAAAAAAAGGATTAAGAAAGTCAATAAGAGGCTCCTGTTTTTAAGTTCTGAGATTTTTGTTCTTTAAAGCATAATGAAACGAAAGGAGGACACACTTCCACATGCCAAAGGTAGCACAAAGTATATTTACTGACACATTGCAGAAACTCATCGTTACATCTATGCTTTTATATTCATCAGATTCACAAACATACAGAGAAGGACAGCGGGACATCACTGAACCCGCAGGAAACGGTTTGACTGCTAATGCTCTAACCCTGGACTGTCAAGTCTCAAGAATTAAAATAGCCTTTAATATTCACAAATCAGAATCCCTGATGTAGCATATTCAACAGCATAGTGCCTTAGGATATTTATGTAAATCCTTTAGATAACAAAGACGAGAGAAAAAGGAGCTGACAACTAAACTGCCAGCTGCCAATTCACTGAACAGAGAAGCAATTAAGGTAACTGGGCTGCACGCAGCATATTTTGCATGTAAACTACTATGGCAAGAGCTCCAGAGAACCAGAGGCCAGAAGGGAGGAGGCCACACTCCAAAACTGTCCCTCTGGCCCCCTTAAAGCAGAACTGAAAAGCTGGATGCAGGGATCTTCCAGGGGCAGAGGGTTTGTCCAGAAAGCCATAGCAGGACATGATGCCACAGCCTTGGAAAGGGAAACTGCTTTTCAGGGAAGGTGGAAGACCTTTGAAGGAAAAGAAAGGCACAATTTTTAAAGTCTCGTCTATTTTAGTATTACAGGGGAGGAATATGTGCTGACTGTATATAACACCCTGCCAATGCTGCGAGTCCTCACCTCTGCAAGATATATAATGATTTATATCAATAACTTATGTATGATTTATGACAATGAGCTTGATCTAGGACCTGCAGTGTTGTGGCTATGCAGTGTTATACCACAGCTCCTCTTCTGCTCCATAATCCTACACACCCATCCTAAACCCTAGTGACCATTTTTCAAGCAGCTGCATCCAGAACAGGCAACTTGT